>VYZU01071909.1:86047-101352 GCA_013401355.1 Ceyx cyanopectus
GTAAACAGAATTTGTGAGAGGTGGAAACACTTGTGATTATCAAGTTGTTGTGTCCAATTGAGGAGCCACATCATTCCAAATCCTGGCTGTAGTTTGTGAAGTGCCATAGGAGCCTTTTGGATCAAAGGTGCTTTATTTTAATAGCAACAGTGAATTACCCCAATGTGTAATGAGCTTTCCATTTTGACTTCTTCCCCCCCCCCAAAAAAAATGATCTGACTGTATCTTGTTATATAATTTATCTGTCAATTCTGTCAAAAAGGAGAGCTTGTGTTACTTGGAGGGCCTTCATGCCAATTCAAAATGAAAAGCAATGCATGCTGCCAGTACAGCAATTGCCTGCAGGCTTATTGAATTTCTTTCTTCACTCCTACTCACCACCAAAACCAGCTCAGAAAAAAAAAAAAAAAGCCCCAAAAAATCTTATGAGAAGCCAGCAGAACTGAAAGCTGATAAAATACTAATTTATTTTTTTTTTCCTGAGGAAAGCAAAAGGATATATTAAACATTCTTAATGGGCTATCATATATGTGCTTGACTCCTGTATAGAGCCAGACTCAGTGGGACTGTTGAACACAGAGGCAGAAGGAGCCACAAAGACGTGTACATTGTGTTAGTTTAAGCCCACATAGTAACCCATCATGTTCTGTTCATCTTCACTTGCTCCTCTGATTCCAAGGTGGGGAATCAGATGTAGTTCCCCCCTCCTCATCCCCTTCTGGGGTTTTCCAGCTGTATTGTTCTTCAACCAAGGAATTCTTACTGGCAGGTATGATGGAGTAAAGGTAGAGGATGTGGAGGGAGGGCACGGAGGAAGCCTCCACTCCAGAGGAGGGTTTGAAAGAGATGTCCCAAAACCCAGGATGTAACAAGTGGAGGAGAAGCCTGAGGTAAAAATACCAAGGGTGAAATAGCATGAAGCACATTAGGGAAAAAAGACAGAAAAGAATCTGTCAGGTAAGAAGAATCAAAAAGAACTAGCTAAAGTGAGGAGGAAATGACAGCAGAGATAGGGAGAAAATCAAAATTCTTGCTAGGCATGAGGATGGGGGAGAAGTGTCAAAGCTGCATCAAGGGCTCCTCAGCCAATGCCATTGGGNATGCATCAGTATCCTCCTTGCCTCCACCCACACCTATGTAAGTACCACATTTGTGCCTTGCTTAGTGCATCCCTGGTGCTGGGAGGGCATTCAGAATTCAGGAGGTGTAGAAAATATACTAAGTGGGCCACAAAGAGAAATTTGAATGCAAACATAAAAATTGAAGTAAATGAAGCTTGTGGCAATGAACATCCACTGTGATTGAATGATGGGGGTGTTTATGGAAGGATTAAAGGCTTTACATGTGGCTTGGGCACAGACNGTGAAGTGGAATATCTAAATACCTGTCAGCTGTAGTTAGTGGTAATAACAGGGAGGTGAGATCTGGACTAAGCCTGACTGGAAAATAAAGAGGACAAAATAGCCTCTGGTGTTTGTCTCTTAATTTTATCTGTTTTCTGTGTGTTGGCTCATTAGGAATCCCACCTGCCTGCCAAGAGAGAAACCATTTTGGTTTTGCATACTTGCAGCCATATGGAGGAAAACAGATACAGTGTCGTCCCTGAAAAAAAAAATGTTGTTTTTTCTCTAATGTAAGATAAGATATTTTGGGCACACCATACTGTTTGCATGGAAATATTACAGTTGAGGAGTTAAGTGGCAGCAACAGAAATGGAATAATAAGCTTGAGGAAAGTAGTCTGGTTGGCAGCTTATTAGAGGTTTTGGTTAGTAATTATAACAATCCAAAGGCTTCGAGTACCACAAGCGTCTTTCTTTTCTTTCTGGTTTATTTGTGATGAGAGAAGAATGATAGAAAAGATCCAATTTTAAATTACAACATTCTTATATTTTATGTTTTTTTTTTTTTTTCTTGTGTTTGGATTGGTGATTTATTAAGTGACACCAAAGCAGGCTTGCCACTGGGGTAACGGCACACTGCAGCTCTTGCTATCCATCAGACAAAGGCTCCAAGCTGTAATTTGCATAGGAGCTCTTACACAAAATGCCACAAAGAAATAACACGAGGTGGGGATGGCCAAGAGCAAGAAGTCACTGCAGTCCAAAGCTCCCAGAGCTAGAGGAGAAGTCTGGCTGAACAACCCTTCGTTTAAACAAGGGACAGAATACTTCTCATACTGGGGCAACCCGCCAGGAACCCTAAGAATCAGTTTATTATTGCTAGATTGAACTAATATCAGGATAAAAACCTACACAGCATAGTTGGTCCAAGTACTGTAGGTGGCTAGTGTGTCTTGATGCTGTCAAAGGGTCCAGAATATAGAAGAAATGTAGCTGTTGTGGTAGTCAGAAGCTTCCAACCCCAGCCCTGCTTCCAGGGTCCTTCCACCAGCCCCCTTCCAGATGCATCTGTCCAACTGGGGAATGGAGAAGGTACAAAGTTCACTGAAGAATTAGGGCCTTAAGCCAATTCTTCACAGCACCTGATCTGCCCATAATAATTGGACTCAATAAGTGCATGTGAGCAGGGCTTGGACAGGCTAAAGCATTCACAGAGCTAAGGCTGTACTCCACAAAGCAGATGTGTGTCCATCGCAGAGGAGGGTGTACCCATGCCAGCTGGTCACAGAGTGTCAGGGGTTGGAAGGGACCTGGAAAGACCATCCAGCCCAACCCCCCTGCCAGAGCAGGGTCACCCAGATCAGATCACACAGGAACAGATCCAGGTGGGTCTGGAATGTCTCCAGAGCAGGAGATTCCACAACCTCCCTGGGCAGCCCCTGCCAGGCTCTGGCACCCTCACTGGGGAAAAATTCCTCCTCATGTTTCCATAAAACTTCCTATGCCTCAGCTGCCACCCATTGCCCCTTGTCCTGTCATGGGGCATCACCCAGCAGAGCTTGGCTCCACCCTCCTGGCACTCACCCTTTATCTATTGATAAATATGGATGAGGTCTCCCCTCAGTCTCCTTTTCTCCAGGCTAAAGAGCCCCAGCTCCCTCAGCCTCTCCTTATAAGAGAGATGCTCCACTCCCTGAATCATCTCTGTGGCTCTGCACTGGACTCTCTCCAGCAATTCTCTGTCCCCCTGGAACTGGGGAGCCCAGCACTGGACACAACACTCCAGATGGGGCCTCACCAGGACAGAGTAGAGAGGCAGGAGAACCTCTCTGGACCTACCAGCCACAGCCCTTTTAATCCAGCCCAGAATGGCACTGGCCCTCTTGGCCACAAGAGCCACTGCTGGCTCATGGGCAGCCTCCCAGCAACCAGCACCCCCAGATTCTTTTCCCCTTCCCTGTCCTCCAGCAGCTCAGTCCCAGTCTGTGCTGATAACTGGGGTTGTTCTTTCCCAGCTGCCAGATTCTGCACTTGCCCTTGGTGAATTTCGTTCTATTTCTCCTGCCCAACCCTCCAGCCTGGCCAGGTCTCTCTGGATGGCAGCACAGCTCTGGTGTGTTACCCACTGCTCCCAGTTTGGTGTCATCAGCAAACTTGCTGGCAGTGCCTCTGTGCCCTCCCCCAGGTCATGGATGAAGATGTTGAACAGAACTGGTCCCAGTACCAACCCCTGTGGGACCCCAGTAGTTACAGGCCTCCAACTAGACTCCATCCACTGACCACAACTCTCTGGCTTCTTTCCTTCAACCAGTTCACAGTCCTAGGAGCAATGAGGATGCTACACTGTAGGACTTGGTGTGGATGAAGAATCTCAGAAGGGTCTTGCTGTCCTCAGCAGGTGTGCACAGTCCATATTGAAGCCCAAACCACTGATGTTCCTGTACTACCTGCTTACTGACATATTTGGAGGTGCAGCACAGATTTAAGCTGTGTGTTAAAAATCCCCCAAGCTACAGCAATGTTAGAATTGCCCTGTAAAGATCAAAAAGTAAGGCTGTGCCATGGCTGCTACAGCACCTTTTGTCCTAGCTACAGGCTTCATTCCCACCACTGTAGTTTCAAGTGAACAGGGTAGCTAACTGTACTTTTCTGGCATCAAGTCTCTGGGTAGTTTCCTGTAATGTTTACACATCCTCTAAGCCTTGGTGTATGGCATGTTCTTCATTTTTAATGTTGATGTTGAACTGTAACTCTTAAAGAGAGCAGAAGGGTTGTGTCAGTTAACACACTACAGTTAGTTTAACAGGCAGAGCAGTCAGTATCCAACCACCTTTCTTCACCAGGCACTGGGATCACAGTAATTGATTTTTTTTTTCTGGTCTAGAATAAGGGTTTGAACCTTAACATCTCATCTCTCAAGAAAACACCATGGTGACTTTTCCTTTTTCTGCTTTTTACATTTCCTAAATAAGTTTTGGAGTGGGTCCACCCCAGCAACTTGGAAAGTTGTTCCCTTATAATCAATGTTTAAGTTCTTTATTCAAAGCAAACCCTCTAATCTAAGGAAAAAAACCCCAAACTATTAATTGAGAAGCCAGTCAACCAAACACTAATTACTTTATATACCTTGTATAAAACCAGTGCATCTTATAGATATGTTTGGGTTTAGCCAAAACTCCCCAGCAATGTAAACAGAGTGACAAAGTGGATTTATTTTGACTGAGGTATTGGCTAGTGATATCTGAGACATATGAGATAGATGCAATGGGAATCATTCTTAGCATAGCTGTGCTAATTGCTAACTTCAGGTAGTTAGTTGGCTTAAAGAGTGGCTTTCCTCTCCTATTTGTTTAAACAATTTCTAGAGTATTGCAGGATTTTTCATATATGCCTACAATGTGCTGGATATGTATGACATACATAACTTGGGAGTATTTTTACTATTAAATGAGTTTCATTAGCTGCTCTGGCATGTTTTATCTTTTAAGGTACTACTTGCTCTTGTGAAAACTGCTTCCACAGTATCTTGCTGGAAAGCTTAAAAAGCAAACAGTAAAAATGAATTAACTCAGCTGACAATACTGGATGTATTACAGTGTCAGAGGTGAAAACATTTGCAGATAATTTGAGATTTAATTCAATGTGCTTGGCCCAAATTTCTGACCCAGTATAAACGGACTTTACCAGGTTAGATGCTAAAGTATTTATCCTGTAATTTTGCTATGGTCTCTGTTCTGCTGAATCTAGGATTCATGAGAGTTCATCAGCCTCATCAGATTGTCCACAAAGATCTTTTGTCCTCAGTCTTCCTAAGCAGGCTTAGGCCTGTGTCCATCTCACTTGGCCTTTCTGTGCTAGCTCAGAAGAATCACCTCATTTCCTTGGTTGAAGAGAGACTGAGACTTACTGGAGTGAGTCCAACAAAGAGCCACAAAGATGATTCAGGGACTGGAGCATCTCAGGAGACTGAGAGAGTTTGGGCTGTTCAGCCTGGAGAAGAGAGGGCTCGGTGGAAAATTACTCATCTGTATAGATAGCTACCTGAAGGGAGAGAATGAGAAAGAGGGAGCCAGACAAAAAAAACCCCCACTTTTTTACTCTGAGGGTGATCAAACAGTAGCACAGGTTTCCCAGAGTTTGTGTAGCCTCCCTCCTTCACTCAAAAGCCATCTGGGAAACCAGCTCTAGGTGTCCCTGCTTGAGCAAAGGGGTTGGAGAAGTTGATCTGTGAAGTGATTCTGTCATAATCTCCTTCTCTGTGAGACAGGTGAATGGAAATGTTCCAAACAGTGCAAAAATTCCTTGTTTAATAAAACAACATGGCATGGCCACGCAGCTATGCCAGAGCTGAAGTCAGGCTCCAGAACTTCCTAGGACTGTTCTCTCCAAGGTTGGCATTATATACTCATTTTTGCCTTGTATGGAAGTCCAAGATTTTCACTAGTGGAAGCCACCTGCACAAGGATGATAGTTGGGACTGTCCAAAATAAATGGAATATGAATGTGACCAGGACCTGTCACAGGACTGGCCAGGGCTGAGTTCTGCTGAAGATCTAGAAGAAAGTTTGGTTTGATGGGTCCTCTGGAGACAGAGGAGTGTCCTGGTTCTGTTGTGAAATTTTGAGTCATGTCCTGGGCATGAACATTAATAGAAAGGATTCTGGAGGAATCGTCTTTATTTAAAGGTAATTTGCATTTTGCTTTTCTCAGGAGGGAAGCATAGTATAAGAATGACATAGGACCAGAGTAAATAAGTGAGAAAACCATCAGTGCTATGGAGACATCTGCTCTTAAGTCTTGCCAGCAGAATTTCACTCTTCTACTCTATTGCTACTATTGCCACTGGTAAGAAAGATGGTTTGCTGTCTTCCCTCTTCCCAAGTTTAACATTAGGTCTTCAAAATTTCTCCCCTCTTTCCCATATTCCTCTTTAATAATGGCTGATTTTACAGTTGTGAATTGTTTTCCTTTCTTTGAGCAGCTGCTGGGTGCACTGCTGCTGGCTGGGCAACTGCTTCTGCTCTGGGTCCCCTCCACAGGCAATGCCATTGGAACAGGCAGTGGATGAAAAAGAAGCAGGACACATTTCCCTGGCAAATCTGTGTTGTCACCCTCTCAGCCTGGTCTTAGACCTCTGCTGGAGGCTACCCAGGGAGGTTGTGGAGTCTCCCTCTCTGGCGACATTCCAAACCCACCTGGATCTGTTCCTGTGTGATCTGGTCTGGGTGACCCTGCTCTGGCAGGAGGGTTGGGCTGGATGATCTTTTGAGGTCCCTTCCAAGCCCTAACATTCTGTGATTCTGTGGTTCTGCTAACGGGAGAGCAGTTGCATAAGATGAACTCACTTGAAAAAATCCCCTCCCAGAATTTGTCCCAGCCACATCCCTCTGCATCACTGGTGCTGGGCAGATAACACGTGGATTTTGATACCACAACAATGGCTCAGTGCACAAGATGCTGTTCCCCAGAAGTACTCACCAGTGGGGAGTGGACTTGGGCCCAGCAGTATTATTAGTTGTGTTCACCAAGCCAGCTATCAGTCAGAAAATATTCAGCTGCCAACTATGGGCCAAACCAGGGCTGGGGTGAAGGAAGGTTTGGGAGTGTCATGAGGGCAATGCAGATGATCAGGAGCTGTTTTTAGACTGAGACATGTGATTCGTAATATTCCCTTTGTTTTTTGTCATGCTGGCTAAACCCCCTAACTTTGTATTTCCCCCAAGGATAGAAACTGATATTAAATAATGAAAATCATCACCGAGGTCAAACCGATCCAAAAATATCCATTAAAGTGATGATAAAAACTTCAGTGTTGAGTTCAGGGAAAGCAAAGTGAAATATCTGCATTTGGCATGGCCTCACTTAACTCTCCTGACTTCAAGGGCTCGGTGGAGGAAAAAAAGAATCCAAAAGAAAGTAAAAATTAACAGCAAACAGCATCTAGATTATCGTATGTATTATTCTGCCAGTGCAGGATTGAGTCCTTTACCATTTATTTAATCCTTTCAGTTCCTAAGGAGCTTGATTTCTGTGCTTTCAACAGAACATAGGCTTGGTTACTTATGTACTGTGGTTCATGCTTTTGGCTCCAGCAGTCCCCTTCTCAGCCCCGGGGGTATTGTTGAGATGGCAGGCATCACAGTTTCTCTGTCCTGTTTTCTAATTCAATTTCACACTGAGGAATGATGACCTTACATTTGCTCTTTCTTCCTCTTCATTTTCAGCTCTGTTGTGCTCTAAGGACAGAAAGGAGTCACGTTTTTGTTCCAGAAGAAAGGTATGATACACCTTTCCAAGACTTGCAGTGTAGCAAAAGCTGGCATTCATCATGATCAGCAGGGTATAAAGCCCAAACAAAACAGGATTCTAGTGTGCTTTCTGCACTTCTCCAAATTAAAAGCTGTATTTTGTGGCTTTCGAGTTCTGAAAATATGTCCTCGGGTATATCTGTGTAATTCCTCTGACAAAGCTGAATATAAGCTCTTTTCTTGCCCTTTCACTGAAAACCTTCATTTCTGTGCTTAGATATTTGTCACAACAGCATGTCAAGGGCTGGCACCCTGAGCACAGTGAGATCATACACCCGCTTCCTATTAGTGTCACCATCTCCTGCTCCTTTAGTGTAGGACCATCTACTGAGCCTGGCTTTCTTCTGAGCTGGGCTAAAGGAGGTGACAGTGTTAGAGAGAATGCTCATGAGTTCTCTTTTAATTTGTTTCCCTGAGCTTTGTTTATTAGCACCATAAGACAGGGGGTAATCAACGATGTGACAGCAGAAAAGTCTAATATTCCACAGATTATACACACATGCTTCTATATTAATGGATGCAGTTTTACTTCTGAAGCTTACTGTAGATTAACAATACAAATGGTTAGGATTTTATCTAGGGCTTCTTAACTATCCAAAATTCTTCTTAAACTCCCTTCTTTATTATCATTTGGCAGAGATGCTTCTTGCATATTCCAACAAGTATTGCAATCCCTTTATTGCTAAATAGACATGCTGGAGAAAGCATGTGCTTAACATTGCAACATATAATACTTCACCTTTCTTAACATGAAGTAGTAAAGGTCTCCAAATTGTACTTGGAAGACAGCTCCAAAGCAAGTTACTAAATTAAAAGGTTATTCAGACAAGATGTTGAATACAGAATATGTCTCTGCTAAATAATGCTTCTATTACAAGAAAAGAATCTGCAAATTCTGACATTTCCATTTAAAGTTTCCATCATATCCCCTTCCTCTTCATAAGGGATCATTTAAAGAGATGCTTTTGATTATCAATTGTTGTGGTGGTAACAGTTCTGTGTTTAGAGGTATCAATCTTTATTCCTCTTTCATTCTATAATCAAATGAAATAATGGGGGGAAAAGAATGTCTCAAAGAGGGCAGGGTGATCTCCACAATGACATAAAAAAAATAGCTTCCATATTTTCTCTATTTAATATATAAATGATAATGAAACAGAGTGCAAAGTAGAAATAAAAAACTAAATATACATTATACCAGCAATATGTAAATGTATATATATAGCTAAAAAAAAAAAAAAAAGCAAACAAAAACCCACAAAAAACCAAGCAGCACAAAACATTTAAATGTATAGATTCAGATATAAAAGGGAGCTTTTAAGAACATTGGGTTCACAGAGGAAAACCAAGGGGCAATGGTCACAGCTTGCAGTGAGGAAAGTTCTCTCTGGACATATGGAAACCAAATTTCACAGTAAGGGTGGACAAGGATGGGAAGAGGTCACACGGAGAGGCTGTGGAATCTTCCATCTTGAAGTTCATTTTCAAAACTCAGCTGGACAAAACCCTCAGCAACCTGACCTAACTCTGGAGTTAGCTCTGCTTTGGGTAAGAGGTTAGACAGATGATTCTTCAAAGGTCCCTTCCAAAGCCAGTTACTCTACGGTCTTGTGTGGGTGGGTTTGTATGTGTAGGAGAGATAAAGCAGGGATTGCATAAAGCTTAGGGCAGAAGATGTAAAATCTATGCACAAGTATATAAAACTATGTAAAAACCACTTCACATTTCATCTTTGCATTCCACAGGTCCTTGTGAAGCCATTTTTTCTGAGGCCATGGTAAATTTAAACTTTAAATTCTGATTCTTCTGAAATATATATATATATATTATATATATTCTTATACTTATATATACATTGCAAACCTAGATAGTCAGAGTGCCATGGGATTGCAAAACAGAAAACTAAACTGGTTTGGTTTCCATGAGTCTTGAAAATTTTGTGATCAATATGCTGGAAAACTTAATGAAAACATACAGCTTTAAGGAATTTGTTCTTCTTCAAGCAAAATGCTCAAGGATACTGCTGGAAATGTTACTTGAGCAAAGACTACACAAGCAGGTCCAAAACTGAAGAGTCTGTGTTTCCAAGAAGCAGAAGAATCAGAAGGAAGTCAATATTTGATCCCCTCCCCAGTATGTAAGAAAATTTAATTGGATTTTCTTTTAATCACAGTCTCTTAATATTTATAGTCTTTATAGTCTTAATATTTTTGCTCAGACAAAAATTAGCCTCATTTTGTAATCTCTATATCCTGACAGAAGAATCTGGGATAGGGCTCCTTCACTAGCTTTACACAGATAATAATTTTAAAATAACTTTGTAGCTTTAAATTAAAAGAGAATGATTGTGTCAATCTCTCTCAAAACAGAGACAATTTTATGAGAGTTTGGGGTTTTTTTATGCACTGTGGATGTTACACAGATACCAGGTGGCCAGGTAAGCAAGCTTTGAAGGGAAGCTTCATGGGCATCAAAAGGTTCACGGAGCAGTCTTCTCACTCTGTTTTGGGAACTCAGGTTTTTTATGGGATTGCCAAATCATCCCAGTTGGCTGGGACTCTGGGAGGTCCCTGAAACAACTTCTTGCTAAAAGCAGGATCAGCAGAGTCCAGCCAAGGTTGCTCAAGGCCTTGTTCAAGGAAGGTGGCTCCACAGCTTCTCTGGGCAAGCCTCTTCAGTGCAAATGATTTCTACCCATCCTGAATCTCTCCTGTTTCAGTGCCTCACCACTGTCTCCCATTCTTCTGCCTGGCACCTCCATGAGGATTCTGGCTCCCAACTGCTCTGTAACCTTCTTGTACATGTGGGAAGAAGCTGTTAGGTCTTCCTCACCCTCTTCTTTGGGGTGAACAAGCTCAGCTCCCTCAGCATTCCCTTACAGGGCTAGGGTTCCAGCTCCCACACAGAGTGGTTCTCCCTTTCTCTTGCTCTGGTTTTGGGAGACACCAAACTGAGCACAATATTCCATTACTGTCATTTATTATTTTAGATCACATTTGGAAACATAACGAATTAAGTGTATTTTAAGAATTTTAAGGAGGCAAAGATAGACTTGGAAGCTGGTTTGTATATAAATGTATTCCATTCTGAAGTTTAGATGTAAAGCTTGTCAGGATGACTCATTTCTTTCACTGAAAAGAAAGATACATCTCTTCTACTACAGTGTGAAGCCTACTTATTAATACTTACATATTATTGCTGAGAGTCTGGTCTTGGGAAAAATCATGACTTCACTGTAGAGATGAATTGCTCAGCTATAGGAACATGGAGAAATTTGTTTTTGAAGTGTACTTTGGTATTGTTCATTTTAAGATCTCTCTGCTCTATGATGAAGTTAGGATACTTACAGATCACATTCTATGCAGCCAAATAAAGAATGGAAAGGTTCAATGACTTTCTATTGCAAAAGCAGCAGCACTTTGGCTTTAATTTAGCCAAAGTGTAGAAGGTAAAATATTTAACAGTCAGTGAAACCTCTGTGGAGCGTAACACAGAAAACGGAATTTTCAACGACCAGAACTCGACTTCTAGAAAGTGATTTTTGAAGAGTGTGTAGTGAATCATGTCAGCACTGTTCAAGTGCATTAATTTGGCTGCTGAGACTTTGGAATAACCTATGTAAAATACACCACTCCCTAGCTATCCCCACGGCTAAAGCTGTTGCCCAGACTCTCATTGTCTGTTATTTCAGTCATTGCCACATCATCTTCTTGGGCCTTGACCAATGCATTCTTTCTATGACCATGTTCATCAAACATACCATTGCTCAGATAGCTTTCCCAGTTCCCCACTTTGACAAATTCCCCCCCTGGAATGTGTGCAGTGTTCGTTAGTGCCCCGGTGCTGATGATGGGACACCCACAGTGCCATGTCTACAGTGAATTCCTCTCTCTGATTTCACTGGGACTATGACACCATTCTTCCCAAAACCATTCATGATTTCTCTTAATCACATCTCAGTTACCTTCATTCTTCTTGATTTATTGACCATCAGAAACAGGTAGCTATGTGCTTGAATTCTTGTCTCCATTAGCTCCACAGTTCTTTTCTTCAGTCTTTGCTTCCTGTTGTCATTCCTTCAGTAGATTACCCCAAGGGGATACTCTGGTGATGCTCGTGCACCTTCCACTGCCTGACAGGGACTGACTAGTCACTTCAATGTCACTTCATCTCTTTTTCCTGCCTTCTACCTGCTGTCTTTGGGTAGTCTTCTCAGAAAACAGCAGCAAGTCATCCTGAGACTTACCTGCAGATTTAACAACCAAACTATGTCTAGTTTCTATCTAGAAACTTCTTTCTATGCAGCCTATTTTAAAAGATTACTTTTCAATCCATCACAGCGTCAACGCTATGATCCAGATGCCAGATATCTTGGTTTTTTGTAACATATTCTGTACATTCAAATCCAGTTTAGCCTGCTGTCTATCTAGCATTGTGCTCTTGCCTGTTAACTTTGACTGTAATGTTCTTTTGCTGTCTATCTAGCATTGTGCTCTTGCCTGTTAACTTTGACTGTAATGTTCTTTTTCTTGCATACTTCCACTGATTCTTCCTCATAATAGGAAGCAGAAGTTGCCTGTCTTCTCTTTGAAAGCACTTTTTGCCTGTCATACCTCACACAATACTGACAGTTTACCTCCAGTCACCACTTGATCCAGGACGCAGTTCTCCATCACTCAACTCTGGATCTTTCATACAAGTGGCTCCTTAACAGGTCATCATGCTTAGAAAAAGCTCTTAAAAAAAATCCTTTAAAGTTATAGCTGTGTTTCCTAACAAAGTGTTGAAAATGCCATGGCTCAGCCATTGCCTGTTACAGACCAGCAGTGTCTCATTGGCTGCAGATGTTCCCCATCGGCTGTCTCTTGATATAAATCTCACCAAGCAGTCCTGAGGAAGTAGTTCTGTCCTGGACTTACATGGCATGGTAGGATGCTAGCCCATGGCTAGTGCTGCCAAGTATGACGTGGGCTGCCTGTGGGTGGTCTATCCTGCCTGGCTCCAACTGGATGTTAAAATCTCAGCTGGCTCCTGAGCCATTGGCTGCAGGCTCCCTCCACAGTGAGTGCTGGCTCCCACATTGCACACAGGAAAAACTCAGTGCTGAAGCTTATTCCTGCTCTCAAAAGTCGAGGAGTTTCACTTGAAGATGCTTTCATCATGCTTATTTTTCAGGTCTGGGAGACCCTCAAAGTTGCCCAGGGTGGAGAAGGATGACAGGCTACCCCTCCCTAAGAAATGGGGCAGTGTCTGAGACCTGTGTCCCCTGAAACCCACCACTGTACTTTGAGAGATCTCAGTCATCTTCAGTGTCAGCAGGGCATCTTTCTGAAAATATGTCTATAATATATTTCAAACCCATCTAGAAATTTAGCTGCATTAGAGGGGAGGTCCTGATAATCACTATTACACAAGGGACTCCCAAGACTCATCTCCAGGTAACTGGTGTAGACTCAAAGCCCCATGACTATGAGTTTGTGGACCTGGAGCCCTCACAAAGGTGTAGTGAACACCTCTGTTTGATTTCCCCTGTTACTCTGTTCTCTCTCTCTCCCTTGCACTGCAGCTTGGGAAGATCAGTAGGGTGGTGGTACACTTTTTATTCCTGCATCAGAGAATCTTAACCATGTACTCTGAAGTACTGCTAGGGCAAAAAGTTTCAGTCTCAGCTTTCTGTGGGGTGGATATTTGGACAAAACATCTCAGAGAGCTCCATTTGCCAGTACATATTCTCCACTGAAATAAATTATGACCTCTGTTGCAACAAGTCTATCATCTATCTATTGATCTATCTATTGATCTATCTATTGATCTATCTATCTATCCATCCATCCATCCATCCATCTCATTTGGAAAGTTTCATTGTGTAAGATACTGGGGAAAATGAAAACCACAAATAACATGTATACATGCCTTATTTTTTTGTACTCTTTCCCATAGAATCTACACTAAATCCACTTGGAGACCACTGACACTGAACTAGGCTGACCTAATTCTTTGATCTGTGTTAGTTGACAGGTCATGTCTGTTATTCTTTGATTATGACAACATTGAAAGTTACTGGTGCTGTGTGGGCACAGTAGGAACTTACACCCTGTAACCTCATATTGATATTCATAGTAAATATTTGATAGATACATGCAGTAGTGGGACTTAAAAAAAACTTTATGTTTCATGCTAGCATTTAAGCTAGTCTAGTACTGCCACTGTACAGTAGAGAAGTGTAAAGAAGGGCAGCCCAAGGGCTACAGCACAATCTGAGATCTTGGAAAATTCAGGATCAAGTTTTGACACTGTCTCATAGATCCCTTTTGATTTCAGGCAAGTTATTCAGCCTTTTTGTAACTCAGTCTTCTGTCTGGAAACTGAGGATATTGATGCTTCTCTTCTTCAGATGAGTATTATACTGATAAATAGTCAAAGGTTTTGAGGTCTCAGGGTGGTATGGTAAACACCATACAGTCAGACTTCATTTATCTGCGGTCAGATTGGCCAGCCCATGGATGAAAACACGATTTATTATCTCAGGCACAGCGCCACGTGAATGCAGTTACAATCCTTTCAGAGCCAGCTCTGCTCTGGAAAGAGTACATCTGCTTTTGTGAGAACCTAGCTGGCTCCATCCCGAGGCAGCTCAGGTATTTCAGTACCATATTCCCACAAGCAAGAACTGTCAGGGCAGGGGAGGGCAGAAAGGAGCAGAAACACCCAGCACAAAGCCAGCCCAGGTCCAGCTGGGTTTATGAGACTTGTCTGTGCCACATCCACGCTGCTTCCCCAGCTTTTGCACCTGCTCCCTAGCGCCTCTGGGTCCTGGGGGGCTCATTAGGTCAGGCACAAGAGGACCAGCACCGACACCAGGGAGCCACGGGCTGTTTGCATCCCCGCAGCGCCGCCGAGAATCAGAGGGAAGCAGAGAACCCGATGGTTCTGTGGCGTCAGTGTAGTTGATGTTACGAGCAATTAACAGACCCTCCTGCATCAGGGATAAAGAATTTCACCTGGAACCGCTTAGGTGCTCCCTTGTTTCACCTTCCCACCTCTGTATTAGAGGTCCTTGCCTTACCAGCTCTACAGTACTTTGGCCAAGTAGAGATATGTCTAAAAACAGGTAAAAATCACTTGCTAAAGTTATACTTCATTACTTCAGGAGCCTTCTTCCCACGACACAGCGGTAGTAGTTTTCCTCTGGAGGAAAAAAAAACAAAAGAACCAACAAAAATTAGTGGAAGAGAAGCAAGAACAAAGTTTCCCAAGGCAGTGCAGGGGAAAAGACGAGAAATCTTCGCTGGGAGAACAAGAAGCCCTCCAAGGCAGAGCTCCTAGGGAAGAGCCGGGGAGGACGGGCGCTAGGGCCCGTCGTGGCCGGGGGCGGGGGCGCGGTGCCGGGGCCGGGCAGCGGGATGCCTGGGACCACAGCACCACCTACGTACCGCGGCCCCGCAGCTCGCCCCGCCGCTGCCCCCGGCTGACAGCCCCCGCCCCACCGCGTAAAACGAGCGGGCGGAGGCGGGAGGCTTTGGGGAACCCGGCGGAGAGGGGTCGGGTGGGCTCCGGCGCGGAACCACCGCCTGCATGTGGCCGGGAGCCGCCTCCAACGCCGCCCGCCCCGCCGACCCGAGCCCGAGTCCCGGCGGCCGCCGCTCCGCGCCTGC
>VYZU01071909.1:109240-135632 GCA_013401355.1 Ceyx cyanopectus
TCTCCATCCAGCTGTTCCAGTTCACCCAGGGCTCACAATGATGTGAACTATCCTGTCAAACTTATTTCAAAACACTTAATTGATGTGTGAGGTGATGTACTGAGCATGGAGGGGAGATGTCAGATTGAGAAGTCATTCTGCCCCTCTGCTCTGGTCAGACCTTACCTGGAGCACTGCATCCAGTTCTGGAGCCCTCAACATAAGATATGGAGCTGATGGAGAGGGTCCAGAGGAGGCCACAGAGATGCTCAGAGGCTGAAACAGCTCTGCTATGGGGACAGGCTGAAGGAGCTGGGGTTGTTCAGCCTGGAGAAGAGAAGGCTTCAGGGAGACCTTAGAGCACCTTTCAGTGTCTGAAGGGGCTACAGAGAGGCTGGAGAGGGGCTGTTTCCAAGGGCCTCGAGTGAAAGGGTGAGGGGTAATGGGTTTAAATGAGAGCAGAGTAGATTTAGACTGGATCTCAGGAAGATGTTTCCCTTGAGGGTGGTGGATCAGTGGCACAGGCTCCCCAGGGAGGTGGTTGAGGCCCCATCCCTGGAGCTATTGCAGGTGAGGTTGGCCAAGGCTCTGAGCATACCAGTGATTAAATTTCTTGACCTTTCCTCTTGTTTATGAACTTAAATGTGCAAACTGTGAAGAGCAACATGACATAAAAAAGCCACGTAAAATTATAATATGTGACAGAAGGAGATGATTTTTTTTTGAGGGAAAACAGAGGAGCAGCTCTTATTTTAGGTATCTTGATGATGTGATCAAGAGCAGGTTTTTAAGATCCCATCTGTTAAGATCTGCTGAGCAGTACAAAAAATGCTCATGGTCTTTCATTGTAATAGGTAAAATATCTGCTCATAGCAGGCAGTTTTCTAATCTTGGCATCCAGTAATTAATAGGGGGTGTTTTGGTTTGTTTGTATGTTTGTTTTGGTGGTTGGTTGCTTGGTTTGGTTTCTTGGCAATGCCAAATAGCAGATCTCATGTATGGTTTACATACATACAAAATATTATTAAAATCCTTCTAGTCTGATTTTCTGTTTGAAGAAAATAACTTTTCCTCTCCAGGATTAAAAAAAATGTAAATCTGAAAATAATCCGAATTAGGAATGATGAGTCTCAAATTTACATTGCAGAAAGTTTTATTGTTTTTTTCTTTGAGAATTGTCAAGATTTTTCCCAGCTTGATGAAAACTGGACCCAAAGTAGATGTACTGAGAGGAAGAAACTGAAAAGAGAAGTAGTGTTTGTGATGTCAGCTTTTAGGTGCTGCCTAAATTGGTGTTTTTTTAATTCACTGGGCACTTGCATGAACACTAACTCCCAAGTAGACCACGTGCAGCAATGAAGACAGTATTTCTGCTTTTTTATCTCTGGGGAGAAGCTTTACAATGCAAAGGGACAACAGTACTTGTGTTGGAGAATGGCAGTGGTAGAACAAAACACAAACTGCCTCCTCCAGACAAGTTTTTTAGTTTTTGAGTTGAAATGCTGGCTGAAATATGTTACACACATCTATATCCTCTGCACTAATGTATGGTCTTTTCAGCCATATGGTTGGCACCTTTGAAATACCCCAAACCCCTCCAGCTGGCCACATCAGACAGATGGCTGTCGTGCGTGCACACATTCATCTGCACATGCATAGCAGTGCTGACAACACCCAGTGTGTCCATACTAAAACTTGCAGGCCAAGAAACCACTGAAACATGCTTAGCAAAGCTAGGTGTTGCTGATTTGCTCTTGCCGATTTGCTCTTGCATCTTGAATTAAAAAAAAATAAATTGGTAGTTAGGATATGATTTCATTCTAAACCTACCAGTTTACCCAGTGATTCCCCTGACAAGCCTGTTGCTACAACTTTATGAACTGGAATTAAAACTCAGTCATCTTTCACTTTATACTGAAATGGTACTCAAGGATCCCAACTCATTTGAGGCCCTGAAGTGCTGGCCCTGCTTAGACAATGAGCTCTGGATTAAGGTTGCCAGGTCAGAATCTGCCCCACGTTTCCCTCCACACTCAGGAGTGTTCTGTGGCCTTTCATTAGAGCTACTTCAGACCTGGTTTAGCTCTCATTTCACACAGGGCAAGTTACTACTAAAGTGATGGACATGGATTTGGATGGTGTTCTGGGCTGCATTAGAGATGGTGTTAGCAGCAGGTGATCCTTCTCTAGTCAGCACTGGTGAGGCCACACCTGGAGTATTGTCTGTCTCTGGGCTCCTCAGTGCAAGAGAGACATGGGAGTGCTGGAGTGAGTTGAACAAAAGGTCATTAAGGAGCTGAAGCATTCAACCTGTTCTCTCTGAATATCAGGAAACCTTTTTTTTTTTTTTTCAGTGAGGGGGAGCCTGGAGCAGCTTGCCCAGGGAGGTTGTGGAATCTCCATCCTGGAAAGCCATGCAGACATGGTCCTGGGCAAATGCATGTGGCTAGCCCTGCTTGAGAAGGATGATTGGGCCAGATGACCTCTAGAAGTCTCTTGCAACCTCAACCATTCTGTGAAAGGCAGTTTGGAAATCTATCATGTACTTAGCTTGTGCCTGCTTGGTCTTTAGTAATGTTTAGCTGTGGAAACAGAATCCACTCCTGTAAGGAATCCTTGGGGTATGCTACTGAATGATGTCTAGTTGCAAACAACTTTGTTGGAGTACTGAGATAACCAAGAGGAGCCTCTAGTATTTAGAGCAGAGGACTTCCCAGCTCTGTCCCTTCCCTTCTCCAAGACTCTGTCTAACATCCACCTCTTCCTTCTGCTCCCTGTTCATGCTTCCATGCAAAAAAAAAACCCTGGTAATGCACAGTGGAAATAAAAGGTGAGAGATGAAATCAAAGATGAAAACCTAAGTTTGGGTGATTAAAGTTACCATAGATATAAAGTTTTATATCATGCTAATTTTGCATCATGTGAGTTCCTTGCTCCTCTATTTATTTTTTTTCCCCCCTAAATATTTCCAAATGCCAAAGAGTGCATTGCAACAATTAAGATACTAGACCTAAGTCTAGTGTTGTTAATTTTGTTGTAAATCTGGGGGTAATGTCAATCTCTTGGGTGTAATGTGTGTTTCTGAAGTGGTGCTTGCTCTGGTGTACTGTTGTCTCATGCAGCATTTGTCAGATCTCAGGGAAAGACAAAGTCAGACACTTGTCATTTTAAGAATGCTGTGTTTGAGAACCTTTTTTTTTTTCATTACTTTTAGCTCTTTCCATCAGACTCCTGGAAAAACCTCCTGCTGCTTCCAACTTTTATTTCAGTTGATGTAACATTAGCAGTGGCATCAATATGTAGGGTTTTTTTTTTGACTTTTGGCAAAGGGTTGAAATGTGACTCTATTAAACCTGAATCTGAAGACAGAGTTGGTTTCATATTGTTTTCTCTTAATAGCTTTCCAAGCAGCCACTAAGTGAAACTACTGCATATTGAGCCTGGTGTAATATGAGGCTCATTGGGTAAAATAACATTAGTCTGTGCTACTTAAACACACTCTGGAAGGCTTAAGGAGGAGAGGAAGGAAAATATTTGAAGAGATCAACTGGATGTGGTTGAATACAAGTAATGTCACCTGAGAAGGATTAGAATTTGCCAAAGCTTGACCTGAACGAAGACCTCCATTTAGGGCTTGTGTTCCTACCAGATCAGCTGCAGTAGTTTTTCCATGCCCAGTTTTCTACCAGCAGTCATAATAGTGAAAGAGTCCAGTGATTTACTTGGCTTCTGTGTCTCAGCTGCTGTAAAGTTTTAAAAAAAAAATAAAATTCAAAAAGATCCCAGTTTAACATTCCTTCTCCTTATTAGCTGCAGCTGCCTTTTTCTAATTACTGAAGTCTTAACTTTGTTTTTTTTCATCTCCATTCTGTTGCCTTCATCCTTGCTGGGAGCTGAATGTACACACTCTAGCTGATAAACAGCTACATGTGTAGTTGATATCCTTAAAAAAAGACATCCATGGACACCTCAAAATGCAGGAGAAGGTGCAGTGAAGGGGTTAGTAGCAATGGGACTTAGTTCACCATGGTCTTTGTCTTCTATGTGGGGTTAGCAGACCTTGGGGCCTCATTCCTGCCAACATCTCTAATTTGCAAATCATTTACTCTGCTGTTGTGTGATAGTGTTTTGGAGCACTCGGGACACTTTCCTGTACACCTCTTTGAAATAACAGGGATCTTTTATGGGTGGAGAAGTTGAGTCCTGGGGTTATAAAGACCTGAGTTCCTGCATAAGGTGAAAAAAAAAGAGGACTGGGGACACTTGGTACCTCTGAAAAATAACCACCAAAAAAATCAGTTGTCTTTTCTTTTTTTTTCTTTTTTTTTTTCACTCAACCCTGCTATAGAATTGAGATGAGCTAGAAGAAAATGAAATTATTGTGCCCACATCATGCCAACTAGGTGGATTTTTACCAAAGCAGGCAGCTTGGTCCATTCCCGATGGAGCTGAGGTTTGACCATTGCAGGGTTAAGTAGGAAATACTTTTATATGGAAATAAAAATAAAAAAAAAGGCTAAGATTAGAGTATTTATGAGGACCTACTTAATCTCACACTTCTAGGTTTAGACTTTAATATCACAGGCTGGGAATATTCTTAATGTGGCAGTGAATTTGATTTTACCAACAAGAGGTTTCTTAGGCCTTTCTCTCAAGCATTATTGACTGCTGCTGGAGTTAGCAATGCTTTTGCTCAGTGTATCAATTTCAATGTAAAATTTTCATTACAAAGCTTCTGTTTCCACAGAAAATGGTAAGTGATGATTGGTTTTTTTGTGAGGTTTAGCATAGCATGTGCTTTTCTAGGCTTAATCTTTCTTCTAAGCAATATCTCAAGTCACACTGAAGCCTGGCAGATACATAATGAGGGGAAAAAAAAACCCCAAACAATGAAATATAGTGCTATGGAGGAATAGCAGGGCTCTCAAGAGACTTGTATTGAAGTGGTTTAATGTCAGAACTATTTAGTGTTATCCTTCTTTTGCATTTACATCTCCCACTGCTGACTGACAAAAATGGGTTTTAAGCATTAAACGTTTTGTTTAGCCACAAATATTTGTCATCACTGCTTGGTGTTTCTTGATTTTTGCCATTCATGTCTAGTTTGTGGCAGAAACACTCTCTCCTCTCCTTGTAGCAACTGTGTAGAGATCCTGGTGATGCTCTACTCTATGGAATCTCATTTTTCTTAGGTATGTTTAGTCAAGGAGAAATCAGATTAACTGAATGCTCTTCACAATATTCAAGTACATCCTAGATAGCCTTGCATTTGTTGTTTGATGTTCCAATTTACAGCTTTACTTAATGCTCTGCAGGGATTGTGGTTTAGTGGGGAAAGCTTGAAATGAAAATCCAAGGTGCCTGGTTCTGGGTTACCAGCAATGCTGGTCAGTATGTTCAAAACCAGATTCTTCTACCCCACCACCACCACCATAATGGATTTTTGCCTGTGTGTCTGCAAAGAAGTTCCCCACCCCACTTTTTATTTTATTTTATTTTTTTAAAATAGATGTTGAACACAGAGTTTAAGCAGATACTTCATTTCTTTCTTTTACTTCTGTGTCTCAGTTTATCTGGTGCAGTGGGTAGTTTATCACAGTTGCTGCTGAAATGTTATCACTGATTTACATGGCTGAGAGTGTTAATCTCTAGGCATGTATATGGTTATTATGAAGGATAACAAGCATATAAATGAGTTTCCTGCCTCTAAGTTTATTGACTGAGCACACACCTGCATCTGTAGAACACTGCAGCCAGGGCAGTGATCAAAGATTTAGAAAGTGCTGCCTCTGATGTGAATTCTTCTGTGTTCTCATTGTGTTTGAGGTGGCAAAACCTGGGTGACTCTGCATCACTGTTCTGTAGTGTTCTTTTTTTTTACTGCCATTTTTTTTTCATTACAAGATATGTGTTTGAAAAAAGTATTTAAATGGGGATTTTCCCTGACATATTTAATATCTGAAAGAAACCAAGGATGGAGCTTGTCATCTGAAAGTGAATATTTGTAGCAGGATGACTTGATTACTGTAAGAACAATTTATACATTTGTAAAGAACAAACTGTGTTTTATTTTCTGTCAAAATAGTTTGTCACTTTCAAAATGTGATAAGGTAGAGTCTTGAGGCACATCAGACTTGGGCTGTGAAGTTAAGATGTTTGAGGCCTTACTGACTTTAAATTATCTGAAAATGGGAACATAGTTTTAAAAATCAGACATTATAAAAATTAAGAATGTATATTGCTTAAATTAAGAATATATAAAATAAAAGCATATAGCATATTTGTCTTTACCTCCTTAGACCTGCAAGTATCTTTCCTTTAATTACCGAGTCTCTTATTATGCACATTACAAACCTAATCTATGTAATGTCAGCCAAGTGGCTTCTGGTTTTAAGATTGTATTTGCATAAGTCTTTATTTTATAAAAAAAAATAAGTAGCCCTTTGCCAAATACTAATTTTAATTTCTGCCTGAAATGTGATGAATACTGAGCTTCCAGACTGCACAGGTAAATTTAATACACTTTTATCTTTTATCTTCTTTATGAGGGAATTCTGGTTTGGATTAAAAGAAGCCCTGTAGCCCTGAAGTGTCATTCCTTCAGCCAGCCTGCTATAATTTAAGTGGATCTGAAATACAGAAGCCACTACATGTAATTCAATTTTTAATGGTATTCCTGCAAGATGAGGAGATAAAGCTATACATATCTGAACAGTAAATATGCTCCATCTGTTCTAGTTCAAGATTTTCAAGTCTGGTCCATCATCACTTTTTGATGTCTCCAAACTCTGATGCCTTAAGCTGACAAAAAGGAGGATAACAGAAGATTTGGGGACGTGTTAGATGTGTGAACTACATGCAGGACTGAGTTAAAGTGATGTTCTGTAGATAAGTGTATGTGTGTGTAGTGTGGAAACAGAGTTTGAGTTGTCTTTTCCATGCATCTTTCTGTGACTTGGATACCTTCCCCATTTCTAGATTGCTTTGCTGCTTCTCCTCTGTCATATGCAGCTTTAGCATAATTTTTAGCATTTATTCTCCATGTTTTTTTCCAAGTGTATAAGCTCTTCTGCCTTGCATGTAAACCCTTTATTTTCTAGCTGAGCTTATTGATGAAATTTCCATTTTTATTGGAAGTATCACCTTCTTCCTGTCCTCTAACCTCCAAAAAAAATCCTGTCTTTATTGAAGATGGTTTTATTGGTTCATTTTTGCTTTGAAAGAAATCTTTGTAGGAAGTTTTGAACTCTTAATCATCTGAGGATTTTTAAGAGTTCCATGAATTAAGCTTTGCAACAACCATTCAGTTTTACTACATATTTAGAACAGGATGACTGCAATGATAAGCATACAGACCTGTTTTCTCTTCAGACTCTCAATCTGTGTGACCCTGAAGTTGTTCAGTCCACCTCCTGTCTCCACCTTTCTTCATCTGGAAAATGGGAATACATGTTTGCTTCTGGCATAGACTTGTACCAGTGCTACAAGGGTGAAGAGTCTGCATGTCTCTTGGAAGAAATAAGTTTGATTTTGTTATCTAGTTCTCTGTTTCTGGTTTTATTTGGCTAAATTTATTTTTTTTCTCTTTAGAATTTGGAATACCTGTTCTTTATCATTCAGTATTTTCTTCTTTAGGGCCTTTATCCAGCATATTTGTTGGGAGGTTTCTTCAGAAACACCAACATGACCATCATGTTTGTCCAAACCTCATGCTTAGGCTTCAGAGCAGTGTACTTCTATTTGTTTAAACCAATAGAATTTATTTAAACTGCCCTGTAAGTTCTTTAGGGCAAAGATCCAGGGAGAATTCTGGCCCTATGAAATGAATGGCTCATCATCCATTGACCTGAATGGAATGAGGGTATCACTCATGCTTCTCAAGTGCCAGGTGAAATGCTGTGACAGTTGGATATATCAGTGAACAAACTTTGCTTATTCAGGGATTTTCCTGGGTTCTGGTTGGGCTGTGTTCCTTTGCTTATTTGCCCAGCAATTTCCATGTTTTATGTAGATTATAATGAGGTCTTGGGTATTTAGAAGGTGAGCAGCAAGACAGGCTGTTCCCTGAACAGAGCCAACCTTGTTACTAATGCTCAAGAAAAATAAGAGAATAGGATTTCTGTTGTATTTCTGAGTTTTATTTACTCAGCATAGGCTTGGTGTGTAAATCTTATATTCATGAATGAGGTTAAATAAAACACACTCTTGTTAGAATTGTTTCAGACTTGACAATCAACAAACTGTACCCTTTCCAGCCTCTCAGTAGATAAATGCTTCACATTTTATTAGAACAATTTAGCTCCTGACATGAGCTGTAAGCCCATTAATCCTGTCATATAGTGAATAAGATTGGAAAAATACAGGATGTAAATATGTTTTCCATTATGCACTTTAATACCAACCAGATATATGGTGTGCATTCTAGAACATGGTAGTCAGAGTGTACTAAGCAACTAGCAAATTGTTGACAAGGCTCATCTGCTATTGGTTTATTTTGGGGTTAAGAGCAAAAAGCCTCAAGAAACTTCAACTGTTTGACGTTCTATTTTGATGCCTATCACATCTTGCTGGACATAGCTTAAATAGATAGGGTTAGTGGCTTTATTATCTTCAGTATTCTTCATTAAATCCAGGAATAAGACAACTTAAAGAATATGTGAAAAGTTCTACAGCAAGTCTCACAGAAGAAAAAGACTCTTCAATCATTAGAATGGTTCCATTTTTACGTTGACGATAAGAATAAAAAAAGCCAAACAAAAACAATTTGAGTCAATGGAACAGTAAATCCAAACTCTAATATTTATAATAACAATTTATATTTTACTCCATCGTTGTGTTAACTCTTCATTTCAGCCACCGAGCAGCAGGTATGGATTGGATGGTGCCCTGCTGAGGGACCCTTGTGCCATCACTGAGGGACCCCTGTGGTCCCTCAGTTTTATACTGAATGTGATGTATATGGGATGGAATACATCGTTGGTCAGTTTGGCTTCACCTGTCCTGTCTGCTCCTCCCTGCAGGTGCAGCTTTTCACTTTCTGCACCCCTGGACCATGGGACAGAAGATCCAGCAGTGGCCTTGGGCTGCAACCAATTCTTTGTTAGTAACTCTAACCATGGGGTGTTCTCACTGCTTGGAGCAGCCCCTGCCTGGGACAACAGGCTGCTTCAGAAAGTGCACTTAGAAGAACTGATCTGAAAAGTACCATCAGTGAATGGAATTGTTTTGTTCTTCCTCAAACCAGGACAGGGAATGTTTTTCTTCCATATTTATGCTGAGAGTTATTCAGATCCCTTAAGAAGTGGGAAAGAGTAAATTCCTATTGGTAGCATATGCCCCAAGAATCTTAGAAGTGATTATCATAATGGTCTCAGTGGCCATATGTTTAATAAATTAGATGGTGTTACTCAAGGGGGAAAATGGACCTCTGAACACTGGGCTCCAAACTGTAAAGTCTACATTGTGAATATCCTGTATGTCTTGTCTGTAGTTCATCTGGGGGGAGCATGCATGTGTGAAGGAAGTTTGAAAGCCTTGTAGTAGGGTTTTAATTTTTCCCATGCCGTATTTTCTTCTTGGAATGTCAAGGTGCTAGACTCCTGACTGAAATTTCTGAGGGACAGAATATTATCACAGAATCATAGTATTGTTTGGGTTGGAAAGGATCTTTCAAGGTCATCTAGTCCAATGCCCTGGCAGTGAGCAGGGACATCTTCCACTAGATCAGGTTGCTCAGAGCCCTGTCCAACCTGATCTGAATGTTTCCAGGTATTGGCCACCTCTCTGGACAACCTCTTACAGTGTTTCTCCACCCTTACCATTAGAGAAAAATAAAACAAAATATCTTTTTCCAGTCTAAATCTATCCTCTTTTAGTTTAAAACCATTACCCAGGGCAACAGGCCCTACTGGAAAGATTGTTCAACTGATTCTTGTAGGTCCCCTTTAAGTACTGAAAGGCCACAATAAGATCTCCCTGGAGCCTTCTCCAGGCTGAACAACTGCAACACATTCAACCTTTCCTCATGGGAGAGGTGCTCCTTCTCTCTGACCAGCTTCATGGCTCTCCTCTGGACCTGCTTCAACAGGTCCATGTCTTCCTTGTGCTGAGGACTTTAGAGCTGGCTGAAATACTCCAGGTGGGGTCTTGCCCAGAGCAAAGTAGTGGAGGAGAATCTCTTCCCTCAGCCTTCCCAGCCTGCATTACTTTGTTGGGTGCAGCCCAGCATACAATTGGCATTCTGGGCTGTGAGGACACATTGCCAGTTCATGTCCTTGTTGCCCACCAGTACCTGCAAGTCCCCTGCTTCTCTCAGTCCCTTTTCCCCCAGTCTGTATTGATACGTGGGATTTCCTCAGCCCAAGTGCAGGACCTTGTACTTGACCTGTTGATGAAGAGCCTTCATTGTATGTGTTGTTTCAAAAGTTTCCAAGGTCAATTGCAGGTATTCAATAATGGCATTTGTAAAAACAAGTCAAATTCCACCACGCTGGTAACTGAGCAGTAAAAGATGTGATGAAAGTGATCTTGTAGCCTTTATTTTGTCCTTTTTGTAAGTCTCAGACCTTTCCTTTAGGACTGAGATCATGATGATTCCACAGCATAGAGATTCTCTTGGGGAAAAAACCCAGCAAAGGAACCAGTATTTGATGGAGAAAAACAAAGAATTAATTTCCTTTGGTGAGGGGAGGTTAGGAAGAGCAATAGGAAAAAAACAAACCAACCACCCTTTTTCAGGAAAAGCAAACAAGTTTCATAGAAAGCTATCATTTAGCAAAAAGCAAAAAGAATTGCCAAACAAGAAGTCAATTTAGAAGCTTAAAAGTAGCTACAGAAAACAGGACTGAATTCATTGATAGGGGATTTTGGGCTGCAGTTTTTATTGGGTCTGACAAAGTGTGCTGTGATCTCTGGAATGAGACTTCATGGAAATAGACTAACAGCCTGCACGCAGATTCAGAAAACATTCTTGCATTTGAAGTGGTTTAGCAAAATTCATTTCTCCATTAAATGAAGAATTGTGTTTAGGCTGCAGGACCTGTTGGCCCCCACAGCGTGCGCCCAGCTCCGCTCAGGCCTGTGTAAACTGCCTAATCCCTCTCAGCTGTGTTATAACAAATAATTGGAAACTTACTCTCTGCCAGCAGTGGTACCTGCCTCTCTCAGCACTACACACTCCTCTGACAGCTCAAAAAAAAAAAAAAAAAAAGATCCCTCAGAAAAAAAAAGAGTTGAGTATTCTTTTTTTTTTTTTCCCCCTTTTAAAAGCTGCTGTTACAGCTTGGCCGCCTGTTGTCCATGTTGCATTGTTTTTTTTGAACCAAAGCCAGTCCTTTCTTGGCAAGTGCTTTGCCATTTGAACAACTGTCAGGAGGGGGAGATGCATTTGGATGTTGATACAGTGATGAGTTTACCAGGGCACTGATGCAGTGGAGGATGTTCTGTAAACACTCCTGGATGTGGAGGTCATTGCTGTGAACCATGCACTGTGAATCCCGAGGCATTGTACAGTGGACAACTATGTATTTGACTTTTTTTTTTAATATTATATATTTTATTTTTATAAATGTTGGCTTTTATATTGGTTAAAATACCAGTAAACCCTTTTGATGTAACATTTAAGATTACTCCTCGCTTGCTTTGGGTGCGTGTGGGATGCAAAAGCAATGAAAAAAATTTTATTTTTTTTTTTTTAAAAAGATTTTGTTTCTGTAATTTTACCTGATCTATTTGAATTTTCCGGATACTGAACTGAGTATGTTGTGTCTGACTGAGCTGGAGTTAATTTCCCCACAATAGCCCTTCCAGTGTTGGGCTCTGCACTGGGAGCTGGGAAGGTGCTGGGAACCCCCCTGGACTGTGGCTGCTGCTGGGCAGGGTTCCCTCAGCACCAGGGGTGCTTTGAAACATCAGTGCAGCGGGATGGTGGGGACAAGAGCCTGGGAGGGGACAGGACTGGGACAGCTGACCCAGACTGACCAAAGGAATATTCCAGACCATATGATGTCAGCTGAATATGAAATTATAATTTTTATTTATTTTTTTTCCCCTCAATGGCTATGTCTGAGCAGATGTAATGATTTTGGTGTTCTATAGTTAGTCCAGTAATTAGCTGATGATTGCTTGGCAAATAAGATAACAAATCAAGAATATAAAGAGTACAGTGACTTATCTGAGAATATTTGCTGTGTTATATTTGCTTGTTAATTCTTGATTATATGATTGCTATATGAAGTATTAAAGGGTTTATGACTACAGAAAGGAAATGAAGTCTAAGAGATAATTTTCATAGAAGAGGCTTTTCTTGGCTTTACATGGAGACGACCTTTCTCTTTCCCATTCTGAATAAAACCAATGAGGCCAAAATAGCAAGGAAAAAAGATGCAATAGGGTTGCTGGAAAGATGCAAGTGATGGAATCTACTTGTTTAAGCACTTAGCAGGGAACATTATATTCACTTAAACCTGGCTTCAGCTTTGTCTGTAATGTTTAACAGGTGCAGATAAACATTAACTGCCAAAATCTTCCAGCACATGATCACCTCATCTTGTTTTCCTCCTGAGTTGAAGAAGCCAGTGGCATGCTTAGTGAGAAACAAGGCAGCTCACCCAAGAACCTTGCACATCCTTTTGATATCATGACAAAAGCTCCATGCTTTTTGCTACTAGATGTTATGTCAAACTGAACGTAGTGATCACATGGATTTGAAAATAGAGTTTTCAGTAAGAAAAGGGAGTTAATTCTTTTATTCTTATTTGTGTCTTCAAAAATCTTCATAACATGAAGAGTTTCCTAAGCATTTTACCTGTATTTTCCAGTTGTAGAGGACTGAGTAAAGATAAATCAACTTTCCTGTGTTGCTTTCTTTAAGTTAGTCTTAACTGTGAAGTTTTTGACTATATATATATGTATACATACATGTACAAGTGCAATGCAGTTTTATTTTTTGTAAATACCTCTTAAAATTTACTTCCTTGCTCTTTGTTATTTGGGTAGGATGCTTTGGAAGAAGATAGCCACTTGAACCTTGAGCATGTGCCCTGGTTTTTCCTTCTTAGGATCTTTTATCATAGCCTTGGTGCTGAAGTAAGGCACATGCAGGGGATTTTCAAGGTTCATACTGAAAGCCACTGAGTTCAGGAGCCACTTGTCAGACTGAGGCCTAGTTGCTTTAATTAGGGAGTCCAAAAGAGAGGAAGGTGGGAAAAGGTGATGCTGGTGTGAGAGGGTAGAATGTGGCACCAAAGGGAAAGACCAGTGAAGAAGGCAGTTATTATGGGAGAGAGATCATCTGAGTTGATTAGTTTCATGTGTCAGGTTCTTTTAAAAAATATTTTTAAAATTAAATGTAAATTCCTGATTTGGGGAAATTGTGACCGAGTGTTTATGTGCAGAGGATGATGTGACAGAGGATAGCAATGTATACATTAAACAAGAAAAAAAAAGACAAACCATCCAAAATACTCAGGGATTTACAAGAGAAGCACCTCTTTGTTGACTTTAGCAGCAGCTAAACTGTGTGTCCCTGATTTAATTAGTGTCAATGTTATTTGTCTCTCATCATACTAATCTCCTATTTGTTAGCTGAAATACAGTTCTTGACATTGTCATCAGCACCTAAAACTGAAACGAAGTTTGTGCATCTTATAAATTGCATGCAATGTGTAGAACTCTTATTAATTGGTGGTGGAAGCTACAATCCATATTTTAAATAAGTAGCATAATGCAGCCATTCAGAATTACACCACAAAAAAGAGAGGGGTTTAATGGACTCCATATGTCTGCTTTTAGAACTGGTTGAGTAAAACTTTGCTATACCACATAATGGTAAACCATCAGTGCTATAATGTCTTCAGGGTCTTTTAGGAACCTTCTTTATAGACACTCTTCTGACAAAGATTAATTCATTAATGGATTCAAGCCAACAGTATTATGGTTTATATTGTTACAATAAGCAGGCATCAGTGTTGGTTGCATCGTCCCTTTAAACTGCTGAAAACTGAAGTGGAATATCCCCACTGTTGAGGAAAGACTCATTTTGAATAAGAAGCATCTTTTCAAATATATCACTTGCATTTTTAAAACAAATACTTTAATTTATCCTCTTTCAGAATAGTGATTACAAAGAGTAGATTTGTACAGGAAAATGTGGCTAGAAGATGCAGTCTTCCTGCATCAGAGACAATTTTTCTCTACAGAAATGTTAATAACCAGTTCTCAGAAAGCTGTTTTATGGCTCTGCATTTAACTAAAGCAGCTCTGTTCATCAATTTGAAGAAACTAGTGCTAAGGTACTAATGGGTAGGTAGCCTAGGGCTGTTATTATGTAAGTGGTCTGACTGCCTTCTCCTCCTTCCCCCTCCCCCCAAACAAGCTTACAGCTGGGAGCTTTTCCAAAGCCACTGACCCACCGTGTGTGCTGCCTGGTCCAGCACTCCTTTCCCAGTGACAAGCAGATCGTTGGATTCTGCATCAATATTCCTTTGGGGAGCTTGCCAAAAACAAATCTGTAGCGATTCCTCTTTTGCTTCTACCCCTTAGGCCCAGGCTGGTGAGGAATGTGTACACCCACATCATGTCAGAGAATGTGCTGCTTCCCCATTTAGACCTAGCTGGGTCTGCTGCTGCACAGGTCTAAACCTCAGAGCAGCACTGAGGCATTCTGGGGTGGGGGGAAGAAGCTATTGGTGGACTCAGGATGGGAATTTTTGACATTTGCACGTGTATCCTTATGAGACTTTGAAAAAATAATAGTGAATTCCAACATTTCTATTACTTTCAACATGAAAAAAAGAAAATAATGAATTATTAATTCCATAAACTGTGTAGAGTTGCTTAAAAAAGTAGACTGACTTTGAAAGGAGTTATTTTGGTACTTACAGGTGCAAAACAGGTAAGTTTTTAGACCTGCCTTTTTACAGGTACCTTAAAGTCATTCAGAGAAGTTGGTTCTTCTGTTCAAAGGAACAAACACATGTGCAGCTGTATCTCCCTCTTCCATAGTCCACATGGGTACTCACACTTCATCTCCAGGATTGTTACCTGTGTCCTGTGTGGTGGGCTGAGCTTGGTTGGCTGCCAGATGCCCCCCCAGCCACTCACTCCTCCTCAACCAGACATGGGGAGAAAATGAGAAAGCTCACAGCTCAAGATAAAGACAGGGAGATCACTTACCAAATGAAATGTTCTTTTGCTATATGGGAGTAACAGCAGTGGGATGTGTTCTTAACTCCTGGGCAGACAGAGAAGGCACATGAACCATACTCTTGAGTGGTGTCATAGCACTGCGTTATTATCATGAATTAATAGGGTTTCCTCAAAATTTCCTGAAATTGCTGTTATTTCTGTAAAGCAAGAGAGATAAAGCAAAAAAATTAGGAGTTCTCCATGGCCTGGAAAGTATTTTGTGCTTTTAAGATTGTTATACAAACTGACTGCAAGCTTGGAGACACCTCTTTAGTTTTCCTTTACAGATTAATTTTATTTTTTTTGTTAAGAAGTGTAGAAAGAAATCCCATTGTTTGCTGTCTTGTTCATCATGAGTATCCAGGACCTGGGTATTTGGGATCCCATTCTCCCACATCTTAATTGTTGGCAATACCACCTTTTGGAAGCTCTGCTGTTTGGCATCAGCACGTTTTTGAATGGGAGCTGGAACTAATTAATCTACCAGGGTTTACCCACCCATGCATTTCACCAGAACAGCAGACTGCTGCTGGATGGAAGGGAATGATAAAGTTGTCAGAGAAAGGAAAAGAGAGCTCTCCTATCAGGGCAGTTGATTTTGAAGTGCTTATTTCTGTTATCTTAAAAGGCTGATAATTAATGCAGTTGCTCATCAGCCCACATTTTTGATAGAGGTAGCTTGTGTAGAAACAAACATCCGTTGGTTATTTCAGATGTTGGGATTTAATCCACTCTGCAGTTACCTTCTGCACATATGTGATACATTCTAGTTTTTTATAAGGCTGTTGGTTACAAATAGCTTTGAAATAACTACCATGCCTTCCAGCTATAAAATCCCATCCTAATTATTCATTATATCGCCATCATTTTTATGATGCTAAAAGGGATTCCTCCACACCCCCTCCCACAGCAGAATAAAGTTGTAGAAGGGATTTCATTTGCCCACATGAATTCAGGATTGTTCAACACCACAATATAGCTGCATCATCTTTGTTTTAGGGGAAGCTGGAGTGAGGCAGCCACTCCATGAAACTTCAGTAATTGGATTCATGTTTAAGGAACGTGTGGGCAAAAAACCCCTTCAGCTTCCTATCTTAATTCTTTTTATTATCTGTGTGTAATCTGAGTAGGTTCTAACTAGAAATTCTCTTAAGAATTAGGCTAGCTGGCTTTATAGCTATAATTTAGGCATAGTTATACATACCTCTGACAATTCCCACTTCCTTTTACATATTCAGATCATAAAAGACAAGGATGTTGAGATGGTAATTTGTTTCTGAAAATTATTTCTGATTTTTTTAACCCCTCTTCTCCTAGCTTTTAAAAGTATTTCTGCAGCTTAGGGTCATTTATTTGTGTGTTGTGTTTTGGTTTTTCCCTCTCTTGCATTTCAGATTATCAGAAAAAGTCTGATTTTTAACTCAATTTTAATGTGGTATATGTTATTACCCAACTGCTTAAACATATTTTAGGCTTTAAAATACACTCATTTGAACTCTTGGTTCCAGAGCATCTGATTTAGATACTTGTGCATTTACTTCATAAATAAAGTGAAAGCATATTGTGTCATACAAGATTATTTTTTTTTCTTCATTATCTGATCCTTATGCATTTGAACTTGGACTTCTGTGACAAAGACACAGTTGTTTGTCTGCTGATTGAATTTAACAAGAAGCTGGTGTTCTCTAAGTACAAGTGCCTCATTTCCTATACCATAATAGTACAGTAATGCTAAATGCACGTATGCACAAAAAAAATTAAGCCCCAGAAAATCCCCCTAAATCCCAAAGCTGGAAATTCAACCACTGAAAGGTAATTGTGCTGAAATTTAAGCCAAAAGTGATTTTCATACGTGGTTAAGGAATTTTAAATGTAATAAATAAACTGTGATAAAAGGGGTCTTTAGAGGCAACTTGAAGGAGATGGTATGAATTAATGTGCATTGACTCAGCATAGTTCCAAGCTAAATGTACAGCAAAAAAAAATATATTTTCAAGCCTCTTGTGAAATAATAAGCAAAATAACCCTCATTTTGCTGCAGCTTCTTCCTTCCTTCTGTCAGATATTGATGTAAATGATATATTTTGGAATGGCTGCCTAGTAAACAGATCCTACTGGTAAGCATCTATCTGTCTGCCCCAGAAGTGGAATGTCCTTGCATCACACAGGTTGTTGGAACAAACTAGAAAGTCACAGCTTAACATTTCCAGAGGGACCCATTTCACTTAGGTTAAGCCATCTGAAGTCTGCCCTAGTGAAACAAAATGGGTATGCCTGTGGTGGAAATGAAATCAGGGTTGGTACTTTAGTAAGTATAGTGTAGTTGAGCAAAACATCATTTTCAATTGTGAATTTGTGGCTTTTTTTTTTTTTCTTTGAAGCATCATTCCATTATGGAATGATAGTAGAAGGGACTGTGGTAGAAAACACTTTTAAGATTAAATTTACAAGGCTTGGGACAAGTATTTGACATTGTACAACCTGTGTGTGTCCTTTTCTTGTTCTTCATTCCTATATTTAAAATAAAGCATACTATACAAAAGCAGATTGGAGTCAATGCATCCTGCAAACCATTGTGTGTACAAACACAGTTTCTGTGGGTGACATCCCTATTCTGACAGATCTCTGAGTTAATTGAAATAGCAAAGAAATCTGCTTGTGGCCCATTCTGTTAAAGCAGCTTAAAACTTGACATTTTTTCAGCAGTAGTGCTCATGGAGAATCTTGCCATGGTGTGTTGAGTTTCAGGATTGCCTAAAAAGCATGTTGGTGTGTTCTGCCAAGCTCCTGATCTTGATATGTTCACTTGCACAGCAATATTAACCTCTCCATAGTATTCTGGATGTGCAAATAGGTTATTGTTTTGTTTGTTTTTTTTTTACTGTTTCCTGGCTGGCTCTGCACAGTTACCATCCTGAGCTTTCTTTTGAGTGGTGGTTTGGCTCTTAAATTGTTTTGCTTTTTGGCACTGGTGTGTGACTGGCAACTGCCTTCTGTTTAATTCCTAAATATTTTTTGTCTTTGCATTGTAGCTACTGATCTCTATCTCTTAACACATTTGTGGTGATGTGTTTGCTTGACAGTTTCCACACAGTGTGTTATGGTTTGTTCTTTGTATCATCTCCTGCATTCACTTACTGACTTGGAGAGCAAAGAAGGAAAAGAAAAACAAATGAAAGAGGAAAAAACACACATATATATATTTTTTCCCCTACATTTGTAGTCAACACAATATACACTGTGGAAAACACAGTTGTTTCAACAGACTCTCAAAGCTGAGACCTGGGTAAAGTTTATAGTTTCAGTGGGACTCGAGGGAACGTGCATTTTCTGCCAAATCTAAAAAGACTTGAAAATGTGTTGAAATCTTATATGTATTGTATTTGTTTTGTATGTGTAGGCAAGTGCTTCTGTGTGGCCCTTGCTTTGCTTGATATTCTCTACAGCTGACCTTGTAGGTGGGTTTTATGTCTCCAGTATCGATCAAAGGGACTTTGTAAAGTGCTTTTTAAAAGTGCTTTAAGAGTTGGTCTGACTCATGTTTCATGGGTTTGAAGGATTTATTGAAAATATTGTCAGCAAATTAATTTTTATCTCTATAGGGAATCGGGTTCTTGAGTGTGAGGGTTTGTTGTTTTTTTTTTTCTCTCCTCCCTACTACAAAAATTAGGGTTTTCCTATGATATTTTTGACAAGTAGAAAACAAAGATTTCCTGTTTTCCTCTCTGATGCCTTATAACTGTTATATAAGGTTTTTCTCATGTTAAAGTTACTCTTGCAACTTTTAACACCTCGTTGGATGGAATAATTCATTTGTTCTTGTCTTTTTTTTTCTCTGCAAGTCTCTTCATTCAAGTTTGACAAACACCTGTTATTACTCTTAGACTTGACTCATGGCAGCTACTGAAGGGTGAGGGTGAACTGATCTCTCAGACACAGCTTGATGGAATGATTTCTTGTCCCATGCATGCTTGTTTGGTACCATATATTGTCCAGAGTCCCCTGACATTTCAGTTTGAAAGTTGACTGAGTTGCAACTGGTTTTGTACAGTTAGAAGGGTGCATTAAACTGGTGATGGATTCCTGTCACTACAAGTGGAGCTTCATCCTTGCCTCTCCATGAGGGTATCCTCTTCAGAAAGGCTCTGTTCTTAGGCTGTGAAAAAGCCCTGCACAAGCTTGTAAAGATGTTAAAGATGGGAGATCTCCCAAGAACCTATTTGGAACTGCACCACATTTGTAAGCAGATGTTACTCTGTGGTTTATAAAGATGAACTTTTTTCTTTTTTTTTCTCCAGCTGTATGCCAGAATCTTTTATTTGCACACTTGATGGGTACAGTCAGATGCTGAAGTAACATTTTAACCAAAAAAAGCCAGTCTGTTCTCTTGTGTATTTGTGCCTAGTGTTGCCAAAGACACTTAGGTCTGTTTGGATGATCTTTTTCACTTCTGGATGCCTTTTTATTTATTTGTTTTGACTTCTTTTTATATTTTGTGATGCCATGTGTTTGCAAGAGCAGCAGCCAGGAGGAGATGAGATTAATCCATAGCTTAAACAGTTCAAAGACTAAACTGATACAGTAATTGCTTTTAGAATCTCCAAACTGCTTTGTTGCTAAAATAGTATATTAACTCTCTCCCTATGTTAATAAAAGCACTTTTATTTAATAATCATCTCTATTTGGGAGGGGGGAAATAATTTAAGAAGTGATTTGGGGTGGATTGAGTTGATGTGAGTCTGGGCTTATGTGTGCTTTTTTTTGCTTGTGGTATTTATCTATTTATTTATTTTTGTGTGTGTATAGCTTTCCTTACTGGCCATTTTTTTCCCTGAATTCTATATTAATGCCTGTTTCTAAGGACAGATCATTTTCCTCTCACTCTCTTGTATTGTGGTGTTGAAACGTTCCCACCAGCAGGTGGAGAACGATAGAGAAATAGCCTGGTGATCCCTTCTGTTGATGAAATACGACCTTTTCAGCCGTTTTCAGAACATCGAACTTAATTTTTCCTGTTCTAAATCCCATGTCAGCATATCCTGTTAATTTCTGTTAGCTGGACAGTGTATGCAGAAAAGGGCATTTGCTGGGAGATTTCCTGAGCTACAGGAAAGCAGATAACTGGGCAGAGATGTTCCAGCTGCCCAGCAGAACTCTAGTAACACTTTCTGTGCCTGGAAGAGCCTGGCAATTCCCTGCCTTTCTAGCTGAGTGCCCCTGTGGGAATCTTCTCCCCAGGGATGCAAATCCTCTGAGATTTCTTCAGCCTCTTCTAAATGTCATCTCCTCCTTTCTGTCCATCAAACTGACAATTCCTACTGCTAAGCAGAAGGAAAGGTTTGGGTTTAGCACATTTGCTGTCAAGAGTTTCAGCATTTCAGATCTCGTTCTAAAAACCTATTTTTGATCTTCTGAAGACTTTGCAGGTAACATTCCACAAGAGATCTGATGGCTAGGTTTTTATTTAGCCTAAAGTGGTCTGGTCTTAACCACTGACCATATGAACTAGATGTCAGTTTTGGGTTTATTCTTGGGAGACAGCAACAGCAGAAGCTCAGGGCAATCTTGAGCTTTACTGGAGGCCAACCTCTTCCTCTCCTGTCTCCTTTCCCTCACTGATAAACAACAGCTTGCAGTTTTGCTGACTCTTCTTTTTTCCACACTTCAGAAAGAAAACTCCAGCCCTCAGGTTTCTCCAAGGCAGTGATGTTGCAGGGTGGCAGATGCTCCCAGCCCAGCTGTGCAAAAGGCAGCAGGCTGAGCTGTGCTGGCTGCTTTGTCTTCTTCAGGGGAAAGCACTGGGCTAGATTAAATTTACTAACTTCCAGCTGGATTTTTACTAGCTAGCAAGTGTGTCCCAGCATCATGCAGAACGGGCAGCTGACATCTAGGAGGTTAAGTGTGAAACTGCAAGCTGTTTAAGAAGATGAAATTTGAAGCATTGACTGGAATTTTATTGTAAGCAGAATTAATCCAATATTTAGTTGTCAATACTGCATCTACAACTGGGATAGCTAGGGCTTGAAGTCAGGAGCTCAAGTCAAATGCATCCTAGCCTGGAGTAAGGTTGCTTGTGGTGCTTCTTCCTTGGATAAAGGAAATGGAATAGCATGAAAATGGTGTGAATATCATGGACTGATTTTCTTTTTTGAAGCTTCTCTTGTCTATACCTCCCCCATATGTGTTCTTCCCTTGTAAAACTGTGTGCTTGCTAATTTTACTTCAAGTTTGTTGAAATTCCTTCTGTATACCCTTAATATTCCTATATGTGCCCTCAGACCAGCCTTGCTTGTGGTCTTCTGGGGTGAAATGTTGCTGTGACCTGCTACTCTGCTACAGAATGTGTTTAATTAGCTACTTGGGAATGTAATTACTTGAGCATCTAATTTCTTAAAGAAGAAATTTCCTAATTCACTCTGCCCCCAATTAGGGAATGGAGGTCTTTCCATGCACGTCCTTGCCCTGCTGTGTGGTTGTACAGGAGCTGCATGAGGACCTGGTAAGACAGCATTTGGTTGGAATTTTGAGGAAAGTGTAAGTTGATGGTGGTACAATAAAGAGTTTTCTGATGGACCAGTTGAAGGCCTTAGAGATCTTTGTCCCTGCAGCAAACTCTAGTGGTACCTGTGCCATTCATAGGACTAAAATTATGAGACCATAAAAATGTTTAAATAGAAAGAAAAAGGGAGCTATCATCTTGATCATAATCAGCTGGATGAACCTAGAATCATAGAATGTTAGAGGTTGGAAGGGACCTAGAAAAATCATCCAGTCCACTAGAAAAACACTTCAGCCTACTCATTAGCAGCCAAGGCACTTCTTGCTTCTTTCCCAGTTATTTCTGGGGAAGAAATGCATCCTTGAATAAGAAGTGGTGTCAAAACTTCCATCTCTTTATCTACAACCCCTTCTGAGCTTCCTGGTGCTGCAGACTTCCAAGAGCACAACTTGGACTGAAAGTTATGACAATCCTTCTGTTCTCTCCCAATCGCCACACACTCTGCAAAGACTGCCCCAGTAAACATGTTTTTTTTTTTGTGCTTTTATGAAAATGGTAAGCTCTAAGTTTTAACCTTAGATAACCTTGTGTGCCTAAAAAAAATTTATTTAGATGTCCACATTCCTAAAAATCGTACATGAATGAAGCATTGTGAGGAGCAAAGTGCAGCTTCCTGAGGTGGCAGTGGCTGTAGTGCAGTTTCTAATTTCAAAGATTTTGTTTTACAAGTATGTCTTAGTTTAGACAACTATTATCTGAGACCCGGGACTTATAAGGAGACAAGAAATTTATTAGAACAATATATATGTATAAACAACAAGAAAAACAAGCTATGCAACAACAAAATGTAAGCCGTCTCAGACCCCGACNTGCCCTCAGGCTTGTTTTTTGTCGGCCCGGCCCCACCCCCACAGGCAAAGAGAGAGAAAAAGAAAAAAAAAGAAAAGTTTTGTTTCTCTCTTAAAAGGAATTGCTAGTAATAGAACATTGCAGAGCCTACATCCAGTTTTACAGCAGTGCTTTGCTGTGCACTCTTTGTGTTAATTTAATGGCATTTGGATGCAAAGCACGTGCTCTTGGTTGGCTGATACACCAGAAGATCTCTAAGGCCTGTGATTTGTGGTACATCTGGCCTACTCCTTACCAAGGTTCATCAGCCTATGTGTTATTTCTAGCTTGCAATGGGCAAATACTGCCTGCATGTTTTAGTCATATATTTTATCACTTAGATATCAAAAGTGCACTTTTTCAGATTTAACACTGAAAGCTTGGATTTAGTACTCCTGACTTGTGGTTCCAATTGTTTCCCTGGTATCTAAAGCCCTGCTTGCCCAAACAGTCTTTGTTTAAAAAGGGATCTGATTGGGATTTGGTGTGTTTAGAAAAAGGCATCATAAATGATCAATAATTATTTCAAATTCATTTGTCTGGGGCAAAACCAAACATGGTATGTGTTTATGTTCTAAAATTAATCAAAAGGGGGTGGGAGGAAGTAGAGAAGGCAAAGTGAAACAGTCATTTGGCAATACTTTAGTACTTAATTTTCTTGACAAAGTTCTCAATATTTTAAAGATTTTCATCTTTTGGACAGAACCCATACACTCTCTAATTACTGTTAATAAAACTAAGGCTTTAGGAGCTATGTATGCTACAGTTGAAGGAAACTATAATTAAGGCTGGCAAGATAATTTTCTTAATGAACCAGAGAATTCAGACAGCTTTAAAAGGAGATGGTAATTATTTTTCTCATTGAACTTCTATGTATTGATAAATGCACATTCCCTGGTCTTCAGTCAGTTAGTTAAGCAGTAGAGTACATCTACTACAGTTTCCCAATGTGCTGTTTTAGCTCTTGGACAATTATTGTTTCTCCTTCCCTTTAGAGCACTAAATAGTATGAAAGGGCATCAGTACCTCCAAAGCCTTGGGAATGCTGGTTCCCAAATATTCTTGTGAAGTAGGCAGCTCCAGAAACTGGCTTGCCTTTTAATTATTTATTCCTATTTTATTCTGCACTGGAATGAAGACTGATTTTGAAACAGGAAGATCTTTTGTGAAGTGAGATTTTATTTTTTGTACATCCCTGCAAATGAGAAGGACTGGCTTTGTACCACAGGATTTTGGATTATTATGTAGACTCAAATGAATAATTTCATAGTTAGGGAACACAATAAAACCTGTATTTAGAAAGTCATCACACAATTAATGGTGTGGAAGTATATAATGACATCCAAAATTCCCCTTCTATTTTGTATCATCTTTCTAATCAATTCCATTTTTCACATTTGCTATTGAATTGGCAGATTAGTTGTTATTTGAAGAGTCAAGCAATGTGGTGATTTTCTGTGACTTTTGATGATGCAAAGGTCATGGATGTAGCATAAAACACATTCATTTTGTGAATGAGTGAATTGTAATCAGATAATTTTGCATGTGAGTTTGTCTTTAAGTCAACTTCATCAGAATCTGGTTGTCTCCTGCTAGAACTGCCTGCAGATAAATTGGTTGCTACTGTGTTGTGAAGAGGATGTCTGGTCGATGGCTCAATGTCCAGATGGAGATCAGTGACAAATATTGTCCCTCTGGGGTCCATACTGGGACATAGACAGTGGGACATCAATGACATAGACAGTGGGATCAAGTGGACCCTCAGCAAGTTTGTAGATGACATCAAGCTGAATGGTGTGATTGACACACTTGAAGACACAGGTTCTGTTTTAAACCACACCTAAAGAAAGAGGTTCTGTTTTAAATCAGACTCCTGTTGCTGCATTTCCTTAAGTTCTAAGAAGTTAGAAACCTGTCAGTGTTTGCATTTAGAGCCTGGGAAATAGAACTGTCTGTAACAATATATTCCCAGACAAAGCATGCCATGGGAGGTCATTGCTGAAAAGCAATTAAAGTGTGTCAGGTTTGAAATTAGAGGCATATCTAGTAGAATATTTGGGAAGTTTACTGCTTTCTGACTGTGCTGCACCCCTAGAAGTCAGGAAATGTACCATGATAGATATATGATGGCTGGCTGGGGGCTGCTTTTATGGGTCACTCTGTGGAAAATCAGGTCTGGATGGATGATTTTGGCTTGTGTCTGTAGTATTAGGTTTTGTTGTGCTCTGGATGTCATTTCACAAATTATGCTCTTGATGGGGATTTTAACACCTTCTATCCATTTCCTAAATGCTCTGTGCAATTGGTCCTTTTCCTCTTGTTCACAAATTTAAGTAGCTCCAGCACACTCTTCCAATTTACAACCTCTCCCTGACTTGCCAGCTGGACTCCACACACAGCCTTGGTGCTCCAGGAAGGAAGACTTGGCATTAAGTGAGTCTGGGGTTAATGAAAGCCTGGAGTGGGAAGTTATAAAAATCAGATGGTTATAGTAATTGTAAAGAGCTATGTGCTGAGTTTAATAGCTCCACGGGGAATGGTGATATATAAGGAGTGCAGGAGGACAGAATGATCGTAGGAAGGTGCCTTATTATATTCATATTCCTCTTCCCCATCCCCTTTCATTCCCTCATTGCAGGATATCTTAATTTTTTTTGCCAGACTCCTAGTCAGACCCAACCTCTCATCATCAAACTGCCCCTGAAGAACGCTCCCAGACAGGATTCCAACATCCAATCTTCTGCTCTGGCTACAGTAAAATAAATACTTGTAGTCCCATAACATGTGATGATCTGTCCTGCATTTTCCATGGTGATTCTAAATCATTTACTTTCTCTTTTATCTTGACCTGTTTGGTTTTGTCTTTTTGTTGGTTTGGCAAAGTCAGCATTGCATCCAAAACTGCTTTGTATTTCAGATGGTATATTTAAAGAATAATGAAATAAAATTGCAGTGGCAACCTAAATAATTGCTTTTATTTACAACTCTCTAATTATGAAGGCCATGGGGGTTTTGTAAGTGGCTTAATAGAAATCAAAATGAGTACAGAGTCTTTGAGGGAGATACAAGCACCATTCATGACATGATTACAGAACAAAGGAGTTTTTTTGTAGGCCTGGTTGGTTTTTTTTTTGCCAGAAAATAATCAAACCAAACAAAACCCAGCAGCATAGAGATTGTGTGAGTAACTTGAGGTTTCAGTTGAAGTGATTGTTTAAATATACATTTAAATATCAGTATGCTTAATTATATTTATTTCTTCCCTTTCCCAATTAAACTGTCATGTTTTACTAAGAAATCAAAGTGTAACTTGCCAACAGTTTTCTTCCATGCTCATAGTTAACAGTTTATCTTGAGCTAAACCTACCTATCTGTTGGATATCTATATATGTCTTTTTAGTCTCAATAATCAACACTTTCTTAAAGACTCAATTTGTTTGATGGTGGGGGAATTAGTCTGTAATTCCCTGGTTGGTACATAGCTTGTCCTCTGATCTGGTTGGCTCAGTCTTCAAGCATTTTTGAAGGGAAAAAAAAAGTAATTCTAAAGGGAAACATTAAGTTAATGCATTTAGCAATTGACTGGCACTGATGGTGTCTTTATTTTTGTAAATTCTTTTTGAGAACTGGTCTTGCACAGTTTTGTTTTGTATGGATGGCAAACTTTAGATTACATCTGTGTTATGGCATTGGGTGGATACATCCTGCCTTCTTCCAAACACGAGATGGAACTCTTGGGCTCTTTTCTCTGTTATTTTAAGTGTTCAAAATATGATTTGTTATTCTGGTCTCTATTCACTGTTGAGTTTTGGGATTTGAGGGTTTAGAGAGGTGGGGCTG
>VYZU01071910.1:0-29146 GCA_013401355.1 Ceyx cyanopectus
TATAATATATATTATAATAATTTTCCCTGTTTACATACTGAAAACGTTGCCACAGATGCTGGCCAGCCATGAGAAGATGTCTCACGTCACGCACACTTTTCACTACACCAGGTCATTAAGGGTGACATTCTTTCCTATAATTTCTCTGCAAGCCAGAGAGCCTACTAATGACAGAATCTGTCATTTCTCTGCCCTGTTTCACAGCTGAGAAGAAAAGAAACAGTGGAGTAAATTAAAACCAGGCACTTCACACTTGCCTGCCATAGCAGCAGCGTGCCAAGCGTCACATGAGACTAATCCTGCTGCAACGTTTCCTAGTGCTGAGCCAGCCACTTGAGAGCAAAACACTTCAACCCTGAACCTGATCTGAACCTTGACTGCAGAGTCTGGGGGTGGGGGGGCTGTGGAATGAGAAAAGTGAACTTTATTTAACTTTTCCAACACCTCTGCACTTCCGACACGGGGTGATAAAAGGCAGAAAGAGATTACTTATGGGGTAATGTGAAATCAGAGAGTATGAAATTCAACAACAAAGCCTGTCCCTTCCTTCTCATCTGCTGGCAAATCCATTTCTAGGCCAAGGAGGTTTAGATAAACTCCAAACTTTTTAGACATTTATCCAATCTAAACCACTTAAGAGTCACCCATCATTTAATGTTGAATACCTTGGCAGGAAAGAAGAAACAACCTGCCAGTTCTGCACATCCCTAACAGGTCACACAGTGGCCAACAACATATATCAAAAAAACATCTGAAAAAATACAATTATCCTGAGCTTTATCTTCTGGCCAAAGAAATGTAAGAGATAAGAAAAGTAATCAAAATAAAAGGCATTACAATGGAAAAATAAAAGGTTCCAGTATGCTAAAGTTCATAAAGCTGGGTTAAGCTAAGACCTTTATTCTTTTTCCTTAAAAATACTGCATACAAAGATAAATGAGACTCTCCCACTGCTAATTTCTTACTTTTCCCAGGAAGCCAAACATCAACAAACATTGCCATTGTTAGCACTGGGAAGCTGCACGTATCAAACTGAGGTGCACCACCTAATTCCAGAGTTCCTCTATGTTGATAGACTCCCAGACTGTCATTTAGGACCCATACAAAAGCACAATAAATTATGCACAGAGAAAATGTTAATTGAGGAAAGACAGTATGAAGCAAATTAAAATAAAGTTTCTATAAAGCCACAGCATCCTCTGTGAGCCAAGAGACTTCCAGTCTTATACAGATAAGGAGTTCTGGATTTAACAGTCTGGATGCTGGGCAGATGTGGATTCAATCTGCTATTTTTCACATTTTTCACGAGCTTTATGTGCCAACCTAAAAGACTACATTGCACTACTGAAAACATCCTTATGTAACACTGAACACTGTAATGTCAAAAATGGATAACAGTCATTAACAAATGAGAAAAAAAATTAATTTTCAAGGCATTAAGTAACAATCAACAAGACCTTAGAGGTTCAGTAGAAGCTGGTCTTTCCAAAGGAAGTCACAACCATTATCTACTTTAAATATCCAATGAATACAATACAAACATAGTTTGTCTGTTGACAGTGGATCCATTCTCAATTTTCCTACTTTATAATAAGATCATTTTAATAAGATACCCAAAGCTAATCAGTATAGAATTTCTGTAGAGCCAGAGGAATATTAGCACTTCCAAACTGTGATTCACTGGGCACAATGAATCCCATAAAATCATGATTTTAGAAGCCTATAAACCATTCATAAATTGTAGTGTAGGATGGTTCAACTCAAAAGCTACATACATACAAAATGGACACAAGAAGAATCCCAGCATGGTCAGTGACATTATCTCAGTTTAAGTATTTGATAGAATATTTTTCTTTCCTTTTAATAAATCCCCAAATAGATCAGATTTTTCCTTGCAAATGTAACTCTGCAAGTATTGTTTTGAGGCTCATTTTTTGCCACATTCTATTTATCCCACAGCTGAATCAACAGCTGAATTTTTACACTGCTGTTCAAATTAGCAGTCCATAAGTACTTTTGTACTCAAAGTTCCAAACACACTTCATGAAATCTTTGGCACTTGACTGAACATCCTTTTCTTCTTGTCTTTAGTTCTGTAGTTATCATAATAAGCATAAAGATCAGTTAATCAACTCCAGAACTTAGTTACCATAAAAACAAAAACTCCATCTCAACCATTGTCAGACTTCATTCTGATCCAGGTACTTTCTCAACCTGACAACAATCCATAATTTGTGTTATTTTAGGGACCATGAACAACTGCAGTAGAAACAGGCAGAGTGTCTGTCTTTGAACTTGGTAAGGATGCCCCTTTCTTAAACTGGATTTAAAAAGACTAAACATTTTAACTATCTGTGCACAAAGAAAATATTTGAAACAACTTGCACAAAAGACAGAGATGCTGCTGGTAGAAGTTATAAAAGTTAAAAGATATTTTTCTGCACTGGACATAACCTGCAGCCTTGCTGTGATTGATGAGCCAACTACACTTGATTTCATACATTTTCTTCTGGCTGATTTAGCTACTAAATATTTGACACAAATTTTACATGGGGGGAGGGATGCAATAGCAATCAAGTGGCAAAAAGTTACTATNTACCTTAATACCAGATTTAGCTATACCATCCCAGGCCAGTAGAAAGGTAGGGACAGTCTTACCAGTGTCACCACTGGTTTGGATTTGTGCTTGGCATCAGAGCTTGCTTCAGTCAATGAAAGATCATGCTTACCATGGCTGTGATCACCNTCCTCACAAAATCAGTTTCATGAACCTACAACTCTGGTTTTGACAGTCCTGGAAGCAATGGAGTACCAAAATTCATGGAAAGCACTGCTGATATCAATAGGAAGCTGAAGAATTCTAGGGAAAGTCCATTATCATGGTGATTTACATGGGAATTTGTTTTCCAGAACTAATGTGCTTAGACTTCAAAAGGTTTAGATCACAGAATCACAGAGTTAGGGGTTGGAAGAAGATCATCTAATCCAACCCCCCTGCCAGAGCAGGATCAGGCAGATATTATGTGAAAAACATCTCTCAGATTGCTGAGATGCCAGTGACCATCAGTGCCTGAGCTGCAGCTCTGGGCATGAAGACAAATATTCTTAAATGGGAGGAAAAAACAAATAAACAAACAAAACCCAGCATAAAACAGCAGTCTGGACATTTCCTTCCATGACTTGATACCAACAAACAAAAAAGATTATACTGAGTGAAACAGGGTTTCTATTTACAACTATCCTTCGTTTCTTACTTTAAGGGATATTGAATAATTTTAAAATATAATTTAAGCATAAAAGCAGTATATACTACAGTAGACACAACTATATGACACAAGTTCAGCTATGATAGATTACCTTATACTTANCCCAGGCCAGTAGAAAGGTAGGGACAGTCTTACCAGTGTCACCACTGGTTTGGATTTGTGCTTGGCATCAGAGCTTGCTTCAGTCAATGAAAGATCATGCTTACCATGGCTGTGATCACCTGCTTTCAATGTAATAACAACTGGGGTACATTGTTTAGAGTTGTGAATCCCACTGGGCTTTGAGCTCCAAGGCAGAACTGTTGTTGAACTGCTGACTTAAAGTTTAAATGCTCAGAAGCTTTACCAAAGGATATCTGAAAAGTTTCAGTTCTAACACTTTGAGCACCACAGCAGAATAATTCACTTGTCAGGCTGAATATGACCCAGAAAAGCAAGCACAACTGATCATGACACAGTGATGCAACACTTCTAAGTGTTCATGTCCCAGTTGTACGCCCCTCCTTGAAGACTACAGCGATGCAGCTCTTGCTCCAACCTCCCACAAAGAGATGAAAGCAGCAGCAGCAGCTCTGAGACAGACAGGCGAGTTGAAATCATACTGTAGGACACGTTTGGCCCCTCAGCTGTCAGCTGAATCACACTGACCTCAGCAGAGACCAGAGCCACGCTGTTTATAGCGAGCCCACGCCAGGGAGCAGCAGGATAAAGCAGCAGCTGCTCTCCCTCTCTTGGCTCAGCCTCTGCTAGTCAAAGGTAGCCCGAGGCTAAAGCAACTCCCATCCCTGCTCAAGTGCCAGGCACAACCGGCCCTGTTGGAAAATCAGTTTATAAGCAGAATACAGAAGCAGCCCAGGAGTCTGCAGTTCTCACACAAGGTCTGCACCAGCTCCTTGCTCATCAGAACTTCACCTCAAGCTTTTATGTCTGCAGAGCAGGACCATTAGTTACTTTTTAACTAGGGAGTAATATTTGTTAACATGCAAGTGTAATTCCACAATTAAAAAAGGAATGTATGATTATACTGACAAAAGCAGCATGTGACTGCAGACCACAAACTGCCACAGAGCCATCATAATTTGTCTATTTTACAGGACATTGGAAATTAAAGCAATATAATTAACCAACATAAGCACTTTAAGATTTTTTTAATTTTTTTTTTAAACTTAACTTTCTGACTTTAAACTTTACAGAAACGATTCTTAAACCCATGAAGAACACACTCCACACAGCATCAAGACTGAGTAAGCAGCAGTCTCTGTAAAAGAGAGGAGTGGGCAGGAACCAGGCTCCCACATAAGCAGCATCATGAGCCCACCCTGGTTGACAAGCTGTTCAGGGACTCTCTGATGCTGCTAAGAGTCACCTTGAAATCCAACAAGGTAGAACCAGAGATCTACCTGCCAAAACCTCATGGTCAAATGGCACAGCAGATTCCTTCAGTGACTTTATTAAAAAAATAGGTGTGAATACAACATTTTTAAACAAAACAAAATAAAGGTGACCTTTAGAATTCACTAACTAGCAAGCAGTCAGCACTTTGTTCTTCTCCTCTCAGTAATCAGAGCATCATCTCCTTGCATGAGACTTAGATTTAGACTGGACATTAGGAAAAAAATTCACAGTAAGAGTACTCAGATACTGGAATTGGCTGCCCAGGGAGGGGTTTGAATCACCATCACTAGAGGTTTTTAAGGGTTGTTTAGATGTGATTTTGAGGGACATGGTTTAGGGGTGAACTTTGCAGAATAGGGTTAATGGTTGGACCTGATGATCCCAAATATCTTTTCCAATTAGAAAGATTCTATGCAGAATTCTAGAAATGTTTAATTCCCAAAAAAATATTTAAGCAATATTTTAAAAACAAAATAAAACAAAACCCACCTTAAATACAATGTTTTCAAGGGCTATATGACAGCTGGTATTCAGATTCAAAGGCAGCCCAAAAAGATGCAGTCATTCATCTTTTCAGAATAACCCTAAATGTTCTAATATTCCACATCATTTGTAATGGGCATAAAAGCTTCTGTCTAATTAGATCTTAGTAGTAACTAGGTCACTTATTATTAGTGAGAATCAGTAAGACTTTTAATCACATGATAAAAATGACTTGCATAGTAAAGTAAAACAGAAGGGAAACACACACTATTTGCATCATATCTAGAGAGAAGATGCCATCTCAGCTGAGTAACACACATTATTTGCATTATATTTGAGAGAAGATGCCATCTCAGCTGAGCCAGTACCTAGAAATACCTGTAGCATTCCCAGCTACAAAGCCCAGTGACACAGGGTTCACAGGCAGATTCTGGAAACCTTTCTCAGATTCAGTGTTTAACTGAGAAAGACAAGCAGAGAAAAATGGAAAGTTGTAGGTTGGGTTGGTTTTTGTGATCAATACTGTTTTTTTTCCATTCAAGTAAGTTTCACACAGAGGAAAAGAAAAACATACAAACAAAAACACAACAAAAAAACCCACAAAAATAAATACCTGCATTTTTAATAGTTTTATCTGAAGGTCATGGCACAGAAATGAGTAACTTCAGGTAGACAGTGCATGCACATGTACACACTCTCATCTTGGAACAAAGGAAAAAGTTCAAATTTGCATGTTTAGCACTAGATTTTTGAGTTGCAAACAACTTCATTCAAACCTTCAGCATGAGTCCTACCTTCCAATGGCTTTGAATTGTCAACAGTTCTTTCATATGACTCATTAAACATAAAAAGAGATGCTAGTTCCTAAATGAGAAATAGTAAACCAGAATTTCTCTCCATTAGATAATCAAGGTATATTCTTTTGGTTTTTAACACCTTCATCATTCTCTGAATACAGGAAAAGTTAATGAATTCCACATAAGCTATTTATGGTTATTTATTTACATATGCAATGTCTGGTTATTTGTGTGTGTCTAAGCTGGTTCAAACTCTATTTAAGGAGCTATTTCATAGAAAACACACAAGTTGAACTGAAGCCTTTCAGGTTACACACAGAAAAAGCAACAGAGCTGATATGAAGACATTCTTCCCTAGTGACAGCAAATAATGCTGTTGACTGTTGAGTGTCAGAATGCAAATCTTTGGCCACAAACAAGCATTTCTGCAGGATGACTTCATGTAGGAAATTGACCCCAACTAATACTACAGCAAACTACACCTCTGGAATGTAATCCATGTGTCTCAGCACCCGAAATACATCATAACAGACTTGGTGTATTGCATCATTGTTACTAGCATTTCAAACTCATCTCACACACTTGCATATAAAAGGATTATAATGCTGGTGTATTACAGGGTTTTGTAAGCAGAATATTTAGTTTGATGGCACAATGCAGAGCTTTGCTGGAAACACCTGTAGTCACTCTCTATCTGTAGTGCCATGGAGATAGAAAAGATCAGGTCCCAGGAGCTCTGCTGCTGTATTAAAGCAGCACAATCTCCAACCTAGTCAGCCCTAGTTTCTTGGCCACCACCTTTCTGATCTGAAGATGATTGCTTCTCTTCACATTTCTGTATTCTGTAGTATATGCATCTCCTAAGATGTAAAGCACATGCAGCCCTATCCATTGAGCCAGTTGCAGGGGAAAAAGCAAGAAAAAACTGTTAAGTATCCCTCAGAAAAGCAAACCCTGCTTGCTGAGGTGAGCATCAGTGCTAACCATTAACCCCTTCCCCACTGCCACACTCAAGGGCAAAGATAAATTGCACCAGGAAGCTTGCCAAAGTTTATTTGAAAAGATATTGCCCTCAGCTGTCATTCTCACCTTCCTGTCAGAGATTAAAGTCCCAGCAACAGAGTCAGCAAGACAGGCATGTTGGCTCCAGCTCAGCTGGAGATATTCCCCCTTTCCTGATGTAACATATTAATAATATTATTAATATTCCACTACGCTCACAAATGATAAAATAGTTTCCTGGATTGTCAGGGGAATATTCATTTTTCTCAGGCAGACTTTTAGCTTTATTCCTCAGTACTCCTGTCTCTCTCTCACTTGTCTTCCTTTCAGTCAACCTTCATCCTGACAACTTCTGCATGGTCAACTGGTTGAAGAACTAGTCCACATCTCAAAACAGACTGCTGTACATCCCTCATGAGATAGAAGGATGATCAAAATCCTAGTTAGCTCACATATGAACTTTTCCTGTAAGAAATGCTTTTCTTCTGTGAGAAAAAAAACCCAACAAAACAACCCCAAACAGAAAAAGCTTCACGCTAATTCCTGGTATCTGTGGCTTTCAGTCTAAAAATAGTGCCTCTTTTTCTTCCCAGTAATACAGTCAATTTATGTAGCATCCTTGTTGCATCTCTGTTCAGTAGACAGCATCCCTCACTTCTGCATGACATCAACTTAGTTGATAACTTGTTTCTAGTAGAGATTGAGCTAAGAATCCTCATCTTCCTGTTATTTCACAATTTGTTGTAAGTTTGCTCTCACAAGTGCTACAGTTCCCCTTCAGTGAAGTATCTTAGAATGTTTAGTGATTTCTTAAGATCAGGGTCATTGCACATTACCTGCTGGTCTGCAAGAACTGAAGGCGTAAGTCACACTTCTGTTTATGGTAAGATATCAAATGATGGGAAGGAAATAATCTGTACCCTAAAGGAGCAAAAAGATGTTCCCAGAACAATGCAGAGCAGGTGTGTGCATAATACACAAATCAGATCATTAGTAGAAGCAGATAAATATTTTTTTTTTGTTGAGCACACTATTATGCTTACATTCAGAAGGGCTACAAAAATACTGGAGATGAAATTGCTAGTAAACATTTGTGTGCTAAAAAACCACACAATTTATAAACAGTGCTAGCAGAGATGTAACAAGACCCTCTGACTGGGAAGTTAAAAACCAACAACAACAACAAGTCATATGAGGTTCCTCAATATTTGGATTCCATCATGGGATGAAATGGATTCATCATCATATGAGAATTTAAAATAAGTTTTAAGAAGTATTCTTTAATACATCTCATAATCAAGAGTTCTTGTGAAAGATGGACACCAACAGATAGTTTTCCATATAAATCCATCTTTAATTTTAATTTTTAAATTAACTTAATTTAATGGTACGTTCCCTCTTTAAAGTCCATGAATCCCCCAGTTTTCTAATGCTTCCTCATACAGATAGGAGAAAAAGTACATCTGTGTGTCTGCAACGTGCACACACTCATCTTGATTAGTTCTAATAATACCTATTGACTCAGGGGTTTCCTCTGCTTGCTCAAAAACCTCACAATTCCCTGCCATAGTGCCCAATCAGCAAGGCAGTTTTGGAGTGGAGAAGGGTCAGAAGCTTTATTTTGAACCATCAGACACCAGTCACCACCTGGAGCCTGGACAGGGTGGCCAAGCCTCACAAATCTTCCTCAGGGCACGCTTCTACACTCCCTTGTGCAGAACACTGGCCAGTCTTCATGCTAAGTCTTGCTCCAAGCTCACCACCAGCCTGGGAGCTGGAAGTGGGTTCTTAGCCAATCACACTAGTGCTACTCCTTAAGGCTCCACCATAGGATCCCCACTCCGGCTGGGAAATACACTGTGGGGACTGGAAGAACCGCTGTAAGGGCTTCACCTTTTTCTGACAACGCCTCCTCGTCCTCCTGCAGATGGGCTTCTCCTTCCCATGACATGAGCCGTTTTACTGTCTCCACGCACCTGCTCAAGCCTCCCCGCTCACAATCTCACCCTGCCCCGTTCCCCTTCTTCCCCGGCACCACCTCCACCGAGCCTTCCCCAGCCCGGCCAGCCGTGACCCCACACAACCCGGGAAGGCGGCACCGGGCAGGGGCGAGCCCGAGGAGCCCCCGCCCCGCAGCCCCGCCTCGGCGCAGCCTGCTCACCCGCGTCGTAGAAGGCGTCCAGCACCGCCGTCTCCCCGAAGTCCAGCTCCCCGAAGTTGACCGTGCCGAGCTGGGCTCCCTCGGCCTCGCAGGCCCTCAGCAGGCACTGCCGCGCCCCGGCTTCGGGGCTCCGCGCCCCGCTCCCCCCCTTGGGCAGCTCGTTGAGCACATACACTGCGCGCAGACACCGCGGCCGTGGGGCCGCCGCGCCGACCTCCGCCGCCTCCCCGCCACCCGCCGCCGCTTCACCCGGACCGGCGGCCGGCGGCTCCGGCTCCGCGCAGGGGTTCGCCGGTTCCGCGGCCGCGCTGCCGCCCGCGGGGCTCTCCATAGCGGCGTCGAGGGCTGAGGGGAGCCGGTGGCTGCCGGCAGGTGCTCAGGCGCGGCCGCGCCCCATCGCAGAGTTGAGCAAACTCCGGCGGCGCTGCGGGGGAAGGCGGCTCCTCCTGTCCCTCGGCCCTTCCGCCCTCGCCTCCGCGGCTGGGCGCTGCGGACGGGCGGCACCGCTCCCCGGCGGCCGGGCGGGCACGGGGGCGAGAGGTGGGGCGAGGTGAAGGCGGCCGGCGAGGTGCGGAACTCGGCGCCACCCTCCCCGCACGGGACAGCCGCGGGGAGCTCGGCTCCCCCCTCGGCGACTCGGCCGCGCTGTGCCTTCCCGGGACAGGCGCCCCGTTTTCCCTCCGCGACCAACGAGCTGACTGGGAGGAGAGGGAAGCGGCGCCGTCGGGCCGATCTCGCCTCGTTTATTACTTCCCTACCCCGCCCCTCGCCGTGCGAGCAGCGCCCGAGCGCACCGCCCGCTACTCTCCCGCTGCCGGTTCACACCGTGGCACCGTGCGCCCCGCTCGGCTGCCTCGGAGGGTGGCAGGGGTTAGGTCGGCACGGGCGGCTGCAGCCACAGACCGGGGCTCCAGCCACAGACCGGGGCTGCCGTCACGGGCCTTTCCCCGGCGCCGGTGGGAGCCGCGTACCCACCGTGTGGAGCCTCCGCCGCCTCTAATCTTTTGCAGCTGTTTCTTAGGAAGTAAAGACACCTGTTGCCACTTCTATCAAAACTTTTCCCCCCATCGGTTCTTCTTTCTGGGATTGTTTATAAACAACTTTGACTACAGATAAACTGTATCAAAAGTTAGGGTAATAGTACCTCCTTAAATTCTTCACCTTTTCTTTTAAATCTCCCACAGTCATGGCAAAAACAACTGATAGAAACTCTGTGGCAACTCTAGGCTTCTTTGTAAGAACAAAATTAACTTTCAGCATCTCCTTTAAGAACACGTTTTTCATATTAGCCAAACTGACCGTGACAGGCTCAGCTTTGGAGCTGCTGTTGGGTGAGTTACTGGTTTATGCTGAAGAGAAAGTGAAAGGCAGGCTGCCATGTGGAGAGCTTTGTAGCCTTGTACCCCCGCTGGCAAAAGGACACCAATACATGACACAGAAGTAAGTCACAGTCTATCAGCAATCAAAGAAACAGTGGAAAACTGCAGTCCTCAAGCAAATATGTATTTGAAGTAGTAAAACTGTCTGGAAAACTTTTTCATCTCATTTTTCATTCACTATGATAGAAGAGGTTTTAAACAGTCAAAAGCAACAACCAAACACAGCACAGAATTCTCATTTTGGAGAGTCTGGGGCAATAAACTGCTTATTTGCTGTGGGTTTGGTCCGCAGGTTTTGTGTGTGCGCTTTTTTTTTGACAAAAGCACTAGTACATGAGACTTTGGAACAATGATAAACCAGCAATCCCACTCATTCCTGCCAGCTTTCCTCTCAAGCAAGAGCAAGCCTTTTTATATGACAGCTCTGACTATAAGCCTTGATCCAGTAATGCACGAATTAACTGATGTAACAGCAAAAAAAAAATCCAAATCTTCATTTAGAAGATACGTCTTTGGCACATGGAAGCCTTTGACCAACAAAAATCACTAGTACATACATTTATGATCCTCTCCCATACAAATCCTCCTTTGGGCTTTTTTGCATTATAAGAAAGTTTGAATGACTGGAATTAAAACTTGAAATGAAAACATAGGACTGTCAAAGTTAAGGGGTTATTTGCACACAAGAACACATTTATCTTACTCAAGAACATTATTGGGCTTTCAGCAACAAACATGCAAAAAAACAAATTGCAATTTAGTGGCTTCAGAACAACAGAGGCGTCATGTGGTGCTTTCTGTAACCATTAAAACTGTTGGAGTTTCAATTTAGAAAGAATATGTAGGCTGGAATTGCTTAGCAGGATGCCACTGAGACATAATAAATAAGTCTTCTCTGCCTTCTAGAGATTATGAAAATCTAGTTTGTTGTAGCTCTAAGACATGTCTTTAAGTTTCATTTTGTAGTTTTTAACATTTGGTACCATTTAAAATTGCTTGCTGAGAGATCTGTCTTTCGGTCTTGAAAGAAAGCGATCATCTCTACTAAGTAGATACTTTACATTAATAAAGAAAATTCTATTTTCCCCTTTTCTTAATTATATCCACTCATATTTCAAACTGTATCCTCACTATTCCTTGGGCATTTTTCCTAACAAGCTGTCATGTTCTAAATATCCTTTTCCACTAGTTTAACCTGTTGCAGTTTCTTCAGTTTTTACACTCAAGCTAGAAAGAAAGAATATTTTTAAAGGAAGAAGCTTCACTTTACATACTGCAACTGAGCCTTCAGAAGCTGTTGTTCCTTGCTGATATGCCTGGCTGACATTTCCACTGAGCATCTTCATATCTTGCAACTCACCTGATTGAGAATTAAATGGGAGATTCAGGGTTTGGGATATCTGAACCATTTCTGTGCAAAGCAAAAAATGTTAAACGTAGAAGAAAAAAAGTTAAGTTAGAGTTCAGTTCAGTAATAAGGTTATAAAAAGAGCCACTCTGCTCTTAGAGCTGCTTATTCAAAGGCCCAGGCCAGATGTGAACAACTGGCTTTTATACACCTTTCCAAGATCTTTCACCTTTGTTTAGAACCCAGCCTAACCTAACTGAGCATAAACACAAGAAATCAAGATTTGCTCTTATAGATTAATGTACAGATGCTGCCACAATTTTCCTAGGCAGTGCTTTGCACCCATCAAATCCACTTAGTGAAGAATATTAATTATTACTTAGACACCAGGAGCAACATAACCATATGTTCACTGCATTTCAGAAAGACAGCAAGTGCTCTAAGGAAAATAGATGTCCTTGAAATGACCACCTTCTTTTTTTTTTCTTTTTTTTCCATGTTGCAAATCTCAGAGCAGAAGGTTTTTTTCTTTAGACATAACTGGGCTAATGGGAAGCGAGCCCTTTTTTTTTTATTTCTTTTTTTTTTTTTTNCTACAGATAAACTGTATCAAAAGTTAGGGTAATAGTACCTCCTTAAATTCTTCACCTTTTCTTTTAAATCTCCCACAGTCATGGCAAAAACAACTGATAGAAACTCTGTGGCAACTCTAGGCTTCTTTGTAAGAACAAAATTAACTTTCAGCATCTCCTTTAAGAACACGTTTTTCATATTAGCCAAACTGACCGTGACAGGCTCAGCTTTGGAGCTGCTGTTGGGTGAGTTACTGGTTTATGCTGAAGAGAAAGTGAAAGGCAGGCTGCCATGTGGAGAGCTTTGTAGCCTTGTACCCCCGCTGGCAAAAGGACACCAATACATGACACAGAAGTAAGTCACAGTCTATCAGCAATCAAAGAAACAGTGGAAAACTGCAGTCCTCAAGCAAATATGTATTTGAAGTAGTAAAACTGTCTGGAAAACTTTTTCATCTCATTTTTCATTCACTATGATAGAAGAGGTTTTAAACAGTCAAAAGCAACAACCAAACACAGCACAGAATTCTCATTTTGGAGAGTCTGGGGCAATAAACTGCTTATTTGCTGTGGGTTTGGTCCGCAGGTTTTGTGTGTGCGCTTTTTTTTTGACAAAAGCACTAGTACATGAGACTTTGGAACAATGATAAACCAGCAATCCCACTCATTCCTGCCAGCTTTCCTCTCAAGCAAGAGCAAGCCTTTTTATATGACAGCTCTGACTATAAGCCTTGATCCAGTAATGCACGAATTAACTGATGTAACAGCAAAAAAAAAATCCAAATCTTCATTTAGAAGATACGTCTTTGGCACATGGAAGCCTTTGACCAACAAAAATCACTAGTACATACATTTATGATCCTCTCCCATACAAATCCTCCTTTGGGCTTTTTTGCATTATAAGAAAGTTTGAATGACTGGAATTAAAACTTGAAATGAAAACATAGGACTGTCAAAGTTAAGGGGTTATTTGCACACAAGAACACATTTATCTTACTCAAGAACATTATTGGGCTTTCAGCAACAAACATGCAAAAAAACAAATTGCAATTTAGTGGCTTCAGAACAACAGAGGCGTCATGTGGTGCTTTCTGTAACCATTAAAACTGTTGGAGTTTCAATTTAGAAAGAATATGTAGGCTGGAATTGCTTAGCAGGATGCCACTGAGACATAATAAATAAGTCTTCTCTGCCTTCTAGAGATTATGAAAATCTAGTTTGTTGTAGCTCTAAGACATGTCTTTAAGTTTCATTTTGTAGTTTTTAACATTTGGTACCATTTAAAATTGCTTGCTGAGAGATCTGTCTTTCGGTCTTGAAAGAAAGCGATCATCTCTACTAAGTAGATACTTTACATTAATAAAGAAAATTCTATTTTCCCCTTTTCTTAATTATATCCACTCATATTTCAAACTGTATCCTCACTATTCCTTGGGCATTTTTCCTAACAAGCTGTCATGTTCTAAATATCCTTTTCCACTAGTTTAACCTGTTGCAGTTTCTTCAGTTTTTACACTCAAGCTAGAAAGAAAGAATATTTTTAAAGGAAGAAGCTTCACTTTACATACTGCAACTGAGCCTTCAGAAGCTGTTGTTCCTTGCTGATATGCCTGGCTGACATTTCCACTGAGCATCTTCATATCTTGCAACTCACCTGATTGAGAATTAAATGGGAGATTCAGGGTTTGGGATATCTGAACCATTTCTGTGCAAAGCAAAAAATGTTAAACGTAGAAGAAAAAAAGTTAAGTTAGAGTTCAGTTCAGTAATAAGGTTATAAAAAGAGCCACTCTGCTCTTAGAGCTGCTTATTCAAAGGCCCAGGCCAGATGTGAACAACTGGCTTTTATACACCTTTCCAAGATCTTTCACCTTTGTTTAGAACCCAGCCTAACCTAACTGAGCATAAACACAAGAAATCAAGATTTGCTCTTATAGATTAATGTACAGATGCTGCCACAATTTTCCTAGGCAGTGCTTTGCACCCATCAAATCCACTTAGTGAAGAATATTAATTATTACTTAGACACCAGGAGCAACATAACCATATGTTCACTGCATTTCAGAAAGACAGCAAGTGCTCTAAGGAAAATAGATGTCCTTGAAATGACCACCTTCTTTTTTTTTTCTTTTTTTTCCATGTTGCAAATCTCAGAGCAGAAGGTTTTTTTCTTTAGACATAACTGGGCTAATGGGAAGCGAGCCCTTTTTTTTTTATTTCTTTTTTTTTTTTTTCCAAGGCTACAGATTTACACTTCAACCTGTAAAGCTGAGCTGTAAATTTGTATAGAGTTTGACTCCATATGCAGCTTCCCTTGTTTTAAACACACACTAGAACTAGCTCCTCCCATTTTACCCATGGTCAGGGAAAACCAAGATCTCTTGTTTCTCAAACCATAGATAACTAACATTCATTAATTAGTCCTGTGAAAAGTCCTGGGAGAAGCAGTCAATAATTGGCACAATATGGTTATTGTAATTGTTGAGACATTGAGAGCAACATCAGCCTTTCTTAAAACCTCCAGCAACTATTTTATCTGCTTGTATGATGCCCTTGCTTTGTAAGTATGAGCTTATCAGCATTGGGTCTGATTTTAATATTTGGGTTTGTTTAGGTGCAGTTCTAAGTACTTTTAATGACAAGACCTGAATGTACATAATACACACCACACACCAGCTTATCATTGTGTCAAATCACATTTTTGTCAAAGTACCAGAGTTTCTTCCAGCATTTTTCAGAAATAAGTTAAATAATCCACTTCCTCTTCTCATCATAAAAACAACATAAAAAACACAGAGCATTTCTGACCTTTTCATATAAATCAATAGATGCTTTGCTAATAGCCTTGTAATAGAAACATCCACCTCTTCTTTTGATTTGGGAAATTTCAAATAACAGTTATTAAAGAGAAGAGAGAGTAGAGCTGATGATAGCAATAAGATTAGAAGCAGTAATTAAAGGTTATCCTTTTTGTTACCTGACAGCCTTGTTTTCTCTAGAAGTTTAAATCCAGTTGAAAAACTGTGAATTATTTCAGTATTGCACTGAAGTGTTTTTAGCTATTCACACAGCAGTAAAGAAATAAAACATGTCTATTACTTTGGCACACGCATGCAGGACAAACATCAGATGCTCTTTCTTACATCCCCTAATGAGAAGATCTCCGAGCTGCAGATTAGGGAAGAGAAAGGGAATTAGGGAGAGAGATGTAGTATCCACTGATGCTGTGGAACAGGTGTAGGGAAAGTCCCAGACTGGCCCTAGTGGCAGACAGGAGCTATGTTCAGGAGCTGAACTCACAAATGAGGATTGAAGGCAGAACAGAGTCCTCCTCAGATGCTGGCCATTGAAGAGGTAAGCAAGAAACTTGAAAAGCCAAACCAAGAAAGGTTTTGCCTTCATGATCACTCAGCTTTATACCAAATAATTAATTGGACAATTTAGAGTCACCTGTCCTGCCCACTCCTCCCTGCAGGTGTGGCCTTTCACTTTCTGCACTCCCAAATGTGGCATCCAAGATCCAGCAGTGGCCTTGGTCTGCACACCAACCCTTGGTACTACCTCTAAACAAGGAGCATCATCACTGCTAGAAGCAGACGCTGTCTGGAAACACATGCTGCTAACTTCAGCCAGTGCAGTTAGATTAGAAGAGACTGAGCTGAAAAGTAAAATGAAGATTTAGTTCTGTTCTCACTCAAACCAGGACCCATGTGGCATGCACACACCACTGCAGCATGAAATCAACTTGTGGAGCTTACCATTTGCCTTCTGTTTAGCAGTGGCACAGCAACATCTCAATCCAGCCTGCAGAGACACCAGCCAGAGTCTGCAGAAGGCAACTAGCTTACCTGAGCTGCAGCATCCACACCTTCACATGGGCAAAGTGGTGTGCTGCAGATGCTTTTAGGTGGGCATCTTCCCTTCTGTGTCACAGGGGTGCAAGGACTTTATTTCTAGAGCAGGAGGGTGTTAGATTCAAGACAAGAGGAGGTTCAGAGTCTGAGATTGCTGCTATTCATCATTGTGCAGGAGGAGGCTTAGGAAGCATGAAGCCTGTGTCAGGGGACCTGGAAGGTGAGTGAAAATGGGACTGGACTTGCACTCAGCTGGGGAGAGTGGACTTGCACCCTGCTGCTTCAGCTTGTGCATTGGTGACAGGTACCTACTGCACTGGTGAGTTCTGGGAGCTCTGAATCAGGACTTCCCATCAGCCTCATTGACTTTATCTCAAGTAGTCCAAGTCCAATATAGAAGCTCATCACCATTGCAGTAACACAGCACATTTCTTACGTTAGTGCTCCCCAAGCACAGGTTACTGAGTTGTGTTTCTCAGGTGAACAGGTGCTTTAGGTCAGAACATCAGAAACTTTCCATTCCCCTGCCATCAGTGACACACACCAGGCACAACTGCACAGTCACAGTACAAACAACCTGAATGTTCTCTGAGAGACTTGCTGTCCATTAATGAACTAGCTTTCTCCAGCCAACACTGCTTTTATTAGGATCTCAAGACTTATGTTAGTTTCCCTCTGCTTTGTGCTTTTATTTACTAAATGGCTGCATTGGGGTTCCCTGTGGGGCTCAGTAAATTTGGCTTTTTGAATCCAGAGTAGCCCAATTATCTAGCAGCAGCAATTTCCATGCAGGTGCATCTACTTTTCTACTTATCCTTCGTTAGATGTTGGTGCTCTTTGGTGCTTTGTGAACTGTGCTATCTTCTGCACTTATGCCCTTCATGACAAAAAACATCCCTAGAAGGGGGCAAACCCAAGTGATGGGCCATCTTGTAGCAGAGGAAGTCACACAGCTTAATTGTCACTACCTTTAAACAGAGCACAAAAAAATGCTCCTGCAAAATCCTAGACTCATTATTGTTCTTATCCAAGGAGGTCAAGAGTAGCCTGGTGGGTCCCTTTGTGGAAGCACATTTGCCATTCACAGCTGGGATGAAGCACATAGGCAAGAGCTTGTCAAACCAAGTAAAATGGCCTCCCACAGCAAATGAAGATGCAGAGTGAAGGGGTTTTACCAGCAGAAGCTTTGAAAACAGATATTTAATGTTCTGACAACCAAAAGTGCTTTTGAAGCCTGGTCATTCTTATCTCATTTGCTTTGTTCTAATCTTCAGCTTTTCTTCTCCAACAAAAACAGCCTATTAGAACTTTCAAGCTCATACTGAAAAAACCTATTTATGTTTTCCTGGGACTATCATAATCTACATTCTCCAGTTGGTTTTCTTACATAAAAAAAAAAAAAAAAAAAAAAAAGAGGATAAAAGAGTTTGAAGGGGGAGCCAGGAGAGACTGGTAGGACTTGCTTCCCTATTGTAACCTTTACAATGTAGCAGAGTAATTATTGTCATGGTTCTGGAGGTTTGTCTAGAATTATAATTAACTTGATAAAATACATTAAGACAGCACTCCAGTTTCTAGGGTAAAAACTTAAAATTAAGCTCAATCTTTTTAATCTAAGGATTGCCCTGAACAGTCAGTGTTTGGAGGACCCTGTCCTGGCCAAAGCCTATGGGAACCACAGTTGCCCATCAGTACTGCCACCCCATGCGATCAAAAAGCCTCAATGTGTAAGTTGCATTGCTAAAACAACTTGCAGTTGTTTCTACTTTTAAGCAGTACCCCTGCCAGCCTTTTGAACCACAGCATGCCTGTGTGAAAGGTTGTCTTCTCTAACCAGCCTTCATACTTTTCTCATCAATGTGCCTCTGTCCTGTTTCCAGCCCCAGAGTCCTTTCTTCAGAGGAGCAGCAGACACTGGAGACCTCAAACCTCTTCCCAGCCTTGCACTGCAGCAGAGGCTGCTGACTGCCTGATCCCACAGATGGGAGCACTGCCCATCACCACCACCCCAGCTGCACTCTCTCTTTGGCTTCTGGCACAAGGATATTTGTGGGACACATGAACTGCAGCACCTCTACCCACAGCCTCCCCTCACTTCCAAGGCAGGCCCACCAGAACAAAAAGACCAAAACAAAACAAGGATAAAGTGAGAGCTGTCAGCTGTTATGATTGCAGGAAGGCATGGCCAAGAAATTCCCAGCAACATAGAATACCTTGGATTGGAAGGGACCTCTTGGAACACCAGACAACATCACCACACACAATGCAATAAACACATTTTTTTGCCAGCTCAGTTTCCATGCCCAGAGTGCACAGAGGAGCTGGTACCACCGTGGCCACCACGCAGCCACCTCTGCAGCAGGCAGCCTGGTGTGGAGGGCAGCAGGGGAGGAGAGCAGGGCCTGCTCACATGTGAATCAGCTCTGCAAGGAATAAATGAAAAGATTCCGTAACTTCAGATATTCTGAGGGCGTTTCATGGTGCTTCCTCACCTTGCTTGCACAGGTGCAATTTCAGCCCTGGCTGTCACAGAGCACGGCACAGCTATGGACATTTCCTACACAAAAGCAGCCACAAGATGTACTGGACAGCTAGCTGCCATACACTTAGAAATGAAAATTTACTGCATGTAATTGTGTTCAATCCTTTGACCTCTTAGCATATCATCAGATTCATCTAGCCCTTTTGCATGGATCACTAGTAAGAAAAACACAGAAGATTAAGTTACAGAACTTAATAAACACTTCGAATATTTACCATCTTCTTGCCATGGAGAACTTTTTAAAGTGCTAAGTGCAGTATCACATTAAGAAATATTTGTTCCTTTTAGATTTGAAAAAAAAAATCAAACATAAGGAGAATACAAAACTGTTTTCTTAATAACCTATTTTTTTCCTAATCAGGAATTTGATTATTAATGAAAGTCATGAGCCCAATGTTTCACAATTGTCTTCTACATATAAACATGTCTGCCACAAGACCAGTAAGTGTATAATAATGAAAAGTCATTTTACACAGCTCTTCAAACAACATTTAATAATTTTCACATCAAATCACTATAGCTTACCAGCGTTTTCTGTTTTTCTTTAAATATAAACCCAAACATTTTAAAAACAGCAGTTTTATATCCACAGGTTGAATGCATAATTATCTTTTTTAGAAAAGGGGAAATCCACGTGTTATGTGAAAAACTTTCTACTATTATAATGAAATGCACCAGAAAGAGCTCGTATTTCTACAAACTTTCTTTTCCCAGAATAATAAACTTTCAAAACAAAGCATTTCATAAAACCTTATTTAACCTTCTTTTACAAAGCATGATATGTTGGACTTCTGACTTAATTTATAAATTGACAAGTTATCTCAACAGGAGAAAAAAAATAAAAAGAATGTAATCTGATAAAAGGAAACACCATGATAAATTCATATTTTTGTTTGCAAAAAAAACCAGAACATTTTTGAGATGTCTCTTGTATTTCTCAGGTACAATTCTGGAATCAATACTTTATTTACCACAGATACAATAGTTTCTCTCTTTCCAGGGATGCAATTAAGAAGCCAGAGCTGTTTATTTCTGGATATGTGTTGCAAATCTATGACTACAAACCCAAATAGAATTTTTATTCCTTATCCCTCATATCCTCCTGTTCTAACTCTGCTACTAACTTCACAAAAAACCATGGAGGTAATATAGAAATCTTTATTGCTGGAAAACTATAGTGGGACTAAACATTCTTTGTACAAAAATATTTTAATGCAGTTATTTATAAATGTTAAATAAGAGCGTATCAGTGATAAAATATTTTATTAGTGCTTCTGTTTGAGTACAATGAGCAATGTATTGGGACTTTAAAAAAATTCTCAAGTTTCACTATCCCATCTTTCAATCTGAGACACCACTGTTACAACAGAAGCAGGTGCTGTGGTAGAGGAAATCATCCCAACCATGAGGTTCTGTACTGCCAGCTGAGACACATAAAGCAAGATTTGGGTCTGGTGGAGTGTGTATTTTATATATCTATGCATTCCAAAAAGATGATGGGAATTCTGCCAACCATGTGTGAATGTGACCAGCCAAATGAACACTATGTCTCATCCAGCTCCTGGCAGGCAGGGTGGTTAGCTGTGATACAGGATATGCTGTCTGGAGCCAGCTCTAGCATTTGATGAGGTGGCAAATAGATCTTTTGTGTGGTTGGGTTGTTTTTTTTTCACTCTGAAGCATCACCAATATTGCTTATCCACTCACTCCACACTATGCAAAAATATCCATTATTTAAATGCCTTGTATAAACTCAACAGAGATTGCTGACAAGGTATGAGATACTGTGCTGCTAGTAAAGAACACAGGAAACCACGAACAGAAAAATGGGAGACTGTATTTTGAAAGGATGAAAGCAAATAGAAAAACTGGAAGAAGTGAAATAAACATCACATTCAATAAAATAATGAAAAGAAAGTCCTGCTGCAAAACCAGGACTATAAAGTGTACCAGTCTCTAAGTGCACAACATAAAGTAGCAAACAATGCCACGTAAAGAGCAAATGAAACAATGTCACACGACAGAGAACCTTGTGCATGAAAGAATACAACTTTTTCTTCACGTTTTATAGATTACTTTTATTTATTTTTGCTTTAATAATGCATATTCTGTTCACTCTGTGCAAAATTGGGGACAGAGGCGGGCGTTTAAATTGTCTACTGAAAACCAAGCGGAGATGAACATTCAAGTTGAGGGAGAGGCCTATCCAAACCAGGAAAGCTAAAAAGCCACAGCTGCTCAAGACAAAGCTGCTCCCAGCTGCGCCCTTTTGTCCTGCCACTGCACACCAACCTGGCTCCACTGACTGAGCAGCTGCACACTGAGAAGGTGACCTCCCCCCCTCACTGGGGACAGGAGTGGTCGTGGTAGCTACATTAGGGAGGCCTGGCTTGCAACCGGCTCCAGTCAGTGCGTGGCAAAGAAAGGCACAAATCATTGCAAAGACCAGACTTCTGTTGGTTTGTTTTCTTCTTGTAAATACATTACTGTACACAATGTGAGTTTAAACTGTAGGGGGCTCGGGGACATAAAATTGCATATTTAACAGAACTTAAAACCGTAACAAAAAGTAGGCTGTTCTATCTTGAAGCAAAAATAATCCCTCCAGCCCCAACGTTAACATTCATTCCTGGCTATATGCAGTACAAACGTTTTAAAATCTGTGACAAAAGACAATTAAAAATCAAAAGTCAAAATCATAAACCTTGTAAACAGATAATCTGAAATACATTTTATTTTATGGAAAAATATCATCAAAATAGTACCACTATGGACTAAACTGCCTGAGTTTTCATTTCACCTAGGATCTTGAAGTAGAGAGCCTTTAGCACAAGAAGATCAATTTCAGTCACAACTGGTGCTGCACAGCACTGCTTCAGGTGGAAATTCTGTCCTTGTTGGTATTTTTGTTGTGCTATCAAAAACTGTTGTGCTAATCCTTCAAACACAGGGATGTTGAGGCAATTCTTAAATCATTTGGCACAAAGTTATTTTGGCTGGGGCATAAATTTGAGTCTCAGTCATGAAGAATAATGCAACATTCCACTTATCAAGTATTCACTTTGATTGAAGAGCTTTCTTTATGTCATTAACTTCCATCTGAAAACAAGCAAAAAACATATTCGTGATTAAATTAGATGTTTTAACCAGTGGAGGCACAGGTGGTGCTGCTTGGAAAGCACAAGTTCCATCTGGTCCACAGGTGAGGAGTGCAGGTTTTAAACCACTCTTATTTCCACACATTTCACAAATTGAGGTGACCTTCTCAGCTGCATAAGATGACCACTCTCAGCTTCCTCCCCTCAGAGCCTGACAAGCATAGCCACTGAATATACCACAAGACCTGCCATGTTTTTTAAATGACCACTTTCAGAAGCCACACAGCTCGCTGCCAGAATGAGCAGCATGAGCCCTGTGTCCATGCACTGGCTGCTGCACTTACACCCAGCAGAAGTAAACTGAACTGCTGGCAATAACACTGGTAGCTGAGGAGCAAAACCTATCATCTCCCTCCTGCAGGGATGGTTGTTGCTGTAGGGATCATCCTGCCTTCTACACCCATCAGAGCCTGTGTCCAGGCACCTCAAGGGCTCTGATGGATGTAGAGCTGTGTAGTAGAAGGATATGGCTGAAGCCATCATCAGCCCTACCTGGACATTTGGCCCCTCTGACAGACACTGGAACCCCCTAGGCAAGGGTATTAGATGCATTCAAACCCACCCACAGTGCTCAGCTGTGCTGTATCATCCAGGCAGTCATGTTTAACACACAGACTGAATGGCTGTGCTTCTTTATGAGCATCAGAGCACTTCTAAACTAATGCAATTTTTGTTTGCTAAGCCTTCATCTTCATGTAAAACTAATAATGCCACCTTGGCTGGCATCTGAACATTTACCAGTATAAACAACATTTGACCTGGAGTAAAAGCATTCAGCTATAAGACTGTAATTTTAAAATATCAATGCAGGTCTCTGTATAAAGCCTTAAAGCCATCCTTGGAGGCAGACCTCTGAATAGTCTGGCCTGTCAGACTAAATCAATAATTGCTATTAAAAAAAATAACGTATTTTATCTGTATAAATTTCCATTTAAGCTGAACATGAATTGTGTGCTACTAGAAGCCATACTTCTGTGTGGTTACATGCACAGAGTCCTTTAGGCAGACCTGGAGGACAGACATTGATGGTCCCCAGCTCTGCCACCCTTTGCCATGCTCCCAAAGCACTTTACTGAGCAAGAACAGCCTAGTGAAGTTAGAATTAGCTTTTCTACCCCTGGTGAAAAAAACAAACAAACAACAACATCAACAGAAATTGCAGTTGACCTATACCACAAAAATATAAAATATAATCAGTATTCAACCACTTGTAAGGGACATCTACTAGACTAGGACTATTTCAGTTGGAAGGGACCTACAATAATCATGCAGTCCAACTGCCTGACCACTTGGGGCCTGACCAAGGTAAAGCTTGTTGTTAAGGGTACTGTCCAAATCATTCTCCAAAACTCTCAAAGCAGCACCATCAATGATCCTAGCAAATGACTCACACAAGTTGGGCATTGTGATACCTGGAAAATGACTAAGGCAGCCTGACAATATCCACAGCAAAGATCCTATACAAACTATGGCAGCAGTAACTGAGCACCTTCTTTCATATTGTTTAGGATGCTTTAGTAAAGACAATCTGAGTACAGTCTTTAAAGCAGACTTTAAAATCTTGCTGTATGAATAATATTCATAGCACATCAACAACTGAGATATGTGTACTGGGAAACATAAAGCTTTATAAAGAGAGAAAGCAAATTATTTAAAAATACATTATTTTTGACAAAATCAAACCATTAAAACTGAGATTAAAAATATCATAGCTTGAATCTTTTATTGTATTGATTTTTTTTTTATAGTTGTCTACTTGTGCTGATTAATTTTTAAATAATTATCAGGCTTTTCAGTAAGAAGCCAGTATTCCAATATATATGACACAGACTGGCATATATATGAAGGAAAAGGGATAGCCCTTTCAGAAATATTAGTAGTTATTGACTCATTGGAATCTAAGTGTCTTAGCAGAGTTTTATGTCCCATAGCTGAGGCTCAATCAAACCTGCCAATATTTTAATAACATTATAGATAACTTAAGTACCTGCAATCGTAGACGGATCTTCTTTTCTTCATCCAACTCTGACAGCAACTGTTTAATCTCTTTTCTGTTAAAAGAATGCAAAAAAACCCAAACAAACTTGGAATGGAAATAAACTAGTGAAATATGGAAGATCACATTTTGGAGGCATATTTCCCCTGCTTCACTCATTAGCTTCTCAAATGAAAGTCAGTGTACTCTTGTATACGAAATGCTATACTACAGAGAAGACTTTTAATCAAAGGACAGAACCTCCCCACCCCCCCATGACTATTGCTTGGGTTACACACAACTGATAAATAAGTAAAGGTTAACGTCAAAAACATTAAATATTCTCAGGAATAGCAATAGCTACACATCAGCCCCAGTTTCTCCTAGGAAATGAGCAGCTTAAAGACAATAAAGATGCACACACAACACTAAAACAATAAGATTTAGGGTCATAAACAAAAGGGTCCCAATGACAATTCAATTACTACATTTGTATTACAAGCTTCCTGGGAAAACGTGCTAACGGTAAAACAACAAATTGATTTAAGAATTTTAGGAACTTGTACTACAGGTAGAACAAATGTAATCCTTATTAAGTTTGATGCACATTAATTCCCATATAGTTATTGAAGAAAAAAAAAAGAACTTTAATCTCAGCATACAGCTTGTAACTTAACTTTTTCAACACCCAATAAACATCTGCTTATGTCATAAGAGAGAAGAAAAAGCTGTTACAGATGGATAGTGGCAATCTTTTTTCCTGAACTTCTCACCCCTGAACATGTTCTGTCAGATGAAAAGCACCCACAAACAGAGCAGAGTAAAATAAATAAAGGTAAGATCATTAAGAAACTGCTACCACCACAATGCATAAATAGATGCATCCCATCTACAGTTGTCATTTGCAGTACTTACTTTTGCTGGTCTTTCATGGTTTCAATGATGGTTCTTAGCTCCTTAATTTGAGTTCTCAACTCCTCCAGGGCAGTCTGACCTTGGCTCAAGTGCTCAGTCTTTGGCTTTCCTTCGGTACCAAACAGGGATGGGGAATTCGACCTGTGGCCTGTTGTTCCCATAGCAATTGAATGAAATCCAGGTGATGGTGAAGGGGATAGTGATGGTTGCACATTGCTGCCACTAGCCAAACCTCCTGGTTTTGGAGGCAAGGAAGTTTTATTATCAGACACCTGCAACAGGAAGAATAATTTTTAATGTCTAGAGAGAGTTTTATGAAAACTGGACCTCTAATAAATATATTTTGCTTCTCGTCAATAATGTTGAAAGTTCATAGTCAAACATAGAGAGTTTTGGCCAAAGCATGAAAACTAGTCATTATCTATGCATGTGGTACATCAGAAGGAGTCTGGTTGGGACACAGAAGTTCAGAAAGCTTCAGTAAGTCTTTCCACAGTTGCTACAACCTGGCAGCAAGAAGTGCTCCCAGGATCTCAGACCTAGCAGTGAAATGACCCAGGGAAAGTTGCCCAGCATTTCTCTCAGAAGTTTGTGAGAACATATCTACATCCACAGATGTCATCCTTCTCCTAGCTCAGAAGGATCCCATGCTTCTTGAACTGCAATCCAATGCTCTATTTTCTAGTCTATCTTATTAGACAAGGTATAGAAAATCTGAACTCCACTTGCCATACATGACCAGCTACTTCACTGCATGCCCAGAACAGTGCACAAGTACAGTTATCACAATGGCAAGTAAGGCCAGATTTAATTATTTATCATAGAATCATCTAGGTAGGAAAAGATCTTAAAGATCATGGAATCCAACCAGTAACCCAGTAAGATACAGCATTGTATCTTAGCATATTGTCATTTGGCAATGGTAATGTGCACGTTATATGACAGCTACCAGGCATATCTGAAAATCTTATTTGGCCAAGAGTTAGAAAAAGCACTAGGCAAGCCTCCAACTCTATCTTTAGAAAGGAGATATTGAAGTTGCACGACAAATAGAGTAAGATATAGAGAAAAAATATATGAAATAAAAGGAGAGATTGTAAGAGAGGACTTGGGAACTGGGGCAGCAGCATTAACTGAGCAAAGCAACTGACAGAAAAGTTTGTGGCCAGATGAAAATGAGGAGATAGTGGGATGGGAAGGGAAGGGAAGAACAGCATCCACCAAGTTCTGCAAATAACAGCATTCCCCACTACACAAGTGTGACTGAGCACAGAACCTGGCCTGGGCAAGCACTGCATTAAAAAAGTGTTCTGCAGAAAGAACAGTGTGACCATGAAAATAAAAGTGGTGGTGCAATCACAAGAAAGCTGAATCACTCCAGTGGTTTAAATGATTGATTTTGTGTGCATGTGTAAGTAATGTGTACCTATGAATGGATCTGTCATGGATAATCAATCTTATATTTCTAGATGTATATTTCTTACAGTCTGAAAAGACAGATCAGGCTGAATTCAAACTTCAAGCAAGTATGTGAGACACAGCTGAAGTCATCCACTCTGAACACTGATTACAGGGTGTTCTATCAACATGAAAACCTCAAACAGCTACTTTCTGACAGTAGTCACCTTGATTTACAGGAACAACATCTAAATCCTTGGCATATCAGCATATAATTCCTGAATGGTGGCACAAGAGTCTATACCTTAAAGCAAGTGCTCCCAGAAGAGGGAGCTATACAGCAGAACATTATTCTTGCAACTTTATCCCAGTGAAGTGTATTACTTCATCTTTCAAATACTTATGTTATAGTATTAGGATATAATATTTGTATTATTAAAGGTACCCTTATGTACTAAAAATAGCTCAAACCTTTAAAGCCTGATCTACACACTCCTCCTGTAATGTTTGATTATTCTACACTTTTCTGTCAATATACAGGAAGAACAGCAAAAGCCTATTAAATAAATAAAATTATGCCAGTACAAAACGAGATTATACTTGAAAATTTTAGTTCACATACTATTACAATTGCTCAAAGAGTTGTATGTTCTTTGCTTACAGACTCTTCTAATGGAAACTTGATTTACAGCTAAAAAAAACCCCCCNATCTCCTTCCAATAGTCCATAGGTCATGGTAAATAAAAACTCCAACAGGGTCCTGAAGCCATACAGAGCACAGGAAAAATAGCTGGGATGCAGTATTGACTGTCATCACAGTTAGTGAAATGCACTGGGAAAGTGTTGACTGAATCCAGCCACATGGTAGCATGTTGACAAGAAAGAACAATGTGAAGACTGAAGGAATACCACAGCTCATGACTACATGCCTGAATCAAATGCCTTAACACTATTCAGCTATTGATGGGTTATATCAGTTTCACTCACCTCCATTTCAAAATGCCCTATGGCATATGTTAAACATATGAGATAATGATATTTTCTGACTCAGAAATGAGTCAGAAAACTTAGAAGAGCTACTTTAGACAGGATAAATCAAAATTCTCTGAAATTACTTGCAGGCATGAATCAAATTTTGGAATGCTACTCATTATTCAGAGACTATTTTCCATTGCACATACGTAGGAAGAAATAGCTTTTGAGTTAATAGTTATATATACTGGGTACTTAATTTTCATAGCTGTTACAGAACAAGGAATCTCTGAAGATACAGATTTGCTGCTATATTAGAACTGTAATATAAAATTACACAATGGAAAAATAAATTAATTGATGGGCCTGTGCAATAAACTATATGCACTAAAGGACACTTAAATTGATTCCAAGTAGTCATGGTTTGGCAGCTAGTAAGTAAATGGGATTGGACACTCCTTACTCAGCAATATTCTTCCACCTCTAGGAGATAAAAAAAGAAGAAGAAAAAAAGAGAGATCTCTTTCAATAGCCCTGAAATAGTCTAAGGTCATTCACCTCCAAACACTATTTTTGGAGCAACTCTTCCTATATATAACCAGTGACCCCACTGTCCTCCACCAGGTATTTATCTCACTGCTTTTTTATTGACTGTTGCAACCTATGTCCAAAGGTAGGTCACAAATTCTGTCAATGGGAGTTTGGCAATCCAGAACATCGACTGTACCCAGAATATCAGGTGAAAAAAAATCTGCTTTCTGATAGCTAGAAATGAAAACAAATGCAACCTATATCCCCACTGAATTAAAAATAAAAAAGCAGAACAGAGGTTGGAAAGGCTCCACAGGTAGAATCTGCTGCCAAACTAGTGAAATCTCAGCCATTCAGATGATACTATAAATGAAATTCTATTTAAGTGTAAGGGACAACACTTGCCACAATGCTAAAATAGTAAATCCATTTCCAGTATTTCCCTTTATCCAACCCTGCTTTATCTCCTTATTTAGATATGGTTCTTGCTTACAAATCTGCTCTGCATCTGGGGTTATCATCACCTTCCACAGTCATCTTCTGTAAGGTATTCATTCAGGAAAATCTACACCTAGTAACTGGTAGGTAGTAAAATCAGGAATAGAACCACTCAAAAGACATCTGCCTTAATGTCATCTATATAGTAGATTCAGTAATGAATTTGTTCCTAATATTTACTTGATTATTTTTTGATAATGGAAAGCAAGGGTATATGGGTGTGATATACTCAGATCATTAAATGCAGAGATCTGATTTTAATTTGTGTTCCTGTAGCTATCAGAAATTGAGAACTTACATGCACACACTAAGCAAAATGTAAATTCTTCCTGAGCTGGACCAAAAGGAACACCATTAAAAATAAAGTCTTATCTACTGTATTCATAGCCATGCTAATTGCCATTGAGGCAGCATCAGTATNTTTTAAAAAAATAAAATCCCATTTTCCCCATTGTGTCACAGTATTCTCCACATGTTTAGCTGCCATGATGTCACCAAAAAAGCTGGAAGTCAAAGGCAGCTGTAATCCAGTCACCCTTGCCAAGCACAATTACCCTTCCATCTCAAACACAATAAAGCAGAGGGGGATTGTGTAGAGGAGCCTTTGGCTTTGTTTTCTGCATAGTGAAAGCTATATGATAACATGAGTCCTATGGCATACATAGAGTTTCAAAATTTCCATCTTGCTATTAAATGGGTTAGTAATTTTTTTCCCTGAACATTTGGACACGTAAGGCAGTGCACACATTGTCTCAAATACTGCACTGCCAGTGCTGCATCTGCAGTGAGTGCTTAGGGGAGCACAGAATGAGAATGATTGAGCCACAAGTGTTCTCTAGGTTCCTTGGACACCTGCAGCAGGAGGCAGTATAGTTTCCAGAGGCTATATGTGAAAGGAAT
>VYZU01071911.1:0-12874 GCA_013401355.1 Ceyx cyanopectus
AAAAAATATATTTTTATATTAAAAAAATAATGAAAGATAGGAATATATTTTTTCTTCCCTAGATGAAAAAGAAGAATTTTCTCATCTGAATACTACTTTAGTTGAGAAATTAAAAAGGAGAAAAGACTTTACTTGCCAGTGGCTTCATGCACAGCTTTTGGATGATGAAGCAGTCAGTTCTGAAAATATGGAGTGGTGAGGTCATTGCCTTTAAATTAGATTTATTTATTTATTTTTAATTTATCCTGTAAAGTGAAACCCTAGATTAATAATTCTAAAACAAATATGAGTTTGTAGCTAGCACACAGAAGAGCTTATTCCCAAACTTGGTAGCCTGTAGGGCTGGTTTAGTGCTCGTTGTGCAGTGACTTCTTGGTGGGGATCGTCAGAGATAAAGGGCAGAGTGAAATGTGCATTTCTTAGCAGAAATGTCTGCAGAGCTTGACACTAGCAATGAAATGGGTAGGAAAAAATTGCTTATTCATGATATATTTTATCACTTTATTGGTTATTATATATTATGATTTAATGTAATTAGATCAACTGTAACATTACCTATATTGTTAGATTTAATTAAGGAAGTCAAAAATTCCACTCTTTAGCTAGACACTACGTATTTATATTTTATCTTCAAAACAAAACCAACTTTTACTTCATAGTATACTTCAGTAAAACGTCGTAAACATGCTTCTTCCATATTTAATTTTGATTGTTAAACAGGTAAAATACAATTAGAGAGAAGGTTAATCTTATTCCCTAAACTAACATGGGGACATTAAGTATATTTTGGTCATAAATTCAATGTAAACCATTGATATCTTAGTGAAGTCATTAGTAGACACGATGCCAAGCACCTCTAATAAAACCAAACAAGGTGTCTGGAGGCAAGCAATGGGTTTAACATAAGCATTTGCACTTTATTCTCATTAAAAATGTATTTAATTTACAATTAAATTAATTGCATGTAGTTATGTTTTGTATGGGAAAACATTACACTGTTATGAATTGTATCAATGACTGTAGGGAGGAAAAGCAGCACATATTACTCAGAAAATATTCCTGTCAGTCCTATTTCAGGGTAGTGCAACACTGAGTGTTTAAGATAACTTGCCATGACTTTTAATATGAATGAAAATATTGGAACATGACACGGTGTTGGAAAATAAGACATGGAAACGTATGAAATAAGTCTTTAAAATGTAATGTTAATTCTGCAGGTGTGTGCCAATACTAGTGTTTGTATTGACATTTATTAAGAGACATTTATTAAGATTATTATATTTTTGGATGTGTCAGAAGTCCCACTGGTCTGCATTGGAACTGTTTAGCACAGCTGATTTATTTATGTAATTGAAAAAAAAATATTTGTGCATAAACTCCTATGACAACTGATTTGTCTACCATTTATATCATTACATGCACAAATTCATGCCAGGTTGCTTTATTGTCGTTTATAAATTTTAAATTAGTCATCTATCGTTGGAATAAACAATAGTAATTTTTATTATTTATTGATTTTAATAGTAAGTACAGACATTTTCATGTTAATTGCTCTGATACTTTACCAATCAGTATTAATTACACCTTAAGCACAGAATTATTTAAAATAACATCATTTCTATTTAAGCAGGAGTGTCTCCAGGAGGAGATTCTGTGCAGGTATTTCAGCAAACCTATTCCAGGGGGGTTTATTGCCATTTCTGCTCCCCATTTTCCCAGCTGTTGTGCTGCCCCAGTCAGCTCCTGCAGTACGTGACACTGGGAAGTACAGCTTGTGGTAAGAACTGTGTCCTCGTGGGCTTTGCAGAATGCAGCTATGCCTTGATGGTGTTCCCAAATGCATACTTGGTGCAGAAACAGCCAGGATATGGCTTTGGTTTTTTTCCTTTCATATAATTCTATCATGTTTTCTCTTTGGCAGTCAAGTCAACCATTGATGGAGATCAGAAGAAATTGATTGAGCACAACAACCCGTGTGTTTTAACACAAATAAATATGGTTTAGCAGCATTTATATTATTGACTGAAAACATGTCAATTAGACAAGTTTAAATGTTCTTAAATCCTGTAAGTCACAACCATAAATCATTCTAATATGTGCAGTGTCATTTATTAGAAGTGAGTTGGACTTGTATATTAATGGTAGCAATATTACAAACACTGTACAAAATCAGATTTATTCCTACAATTTCTTTCCTGGATTTTTCACATCATAAAAAATTCTGATCTTTTCATGATTCTTTCTTTACTTTGCAGCATTTAAAAAAAAAAAAAGTATCTTCTGAAATGGATAGTCCTGCAGGTTGGCAGGAAGGGAAATACGAGCAAATATAACAGTCTGGAAATTTACTAAATGAAAATATTTAGTGTCAGAGATAGCCAGAAGTTCCTCTCGTAGTGAACAGTGTTATGATGCCTACAGGCCAATTTATGCTGTATATGTATATGTATATGTATATGTATATATATATATATATACACATTTATTGCCAAAATAGCAATATTCTTGTTGATATCATTATGTGGGGTTAAAAAAAAAGGAGCAAAAACTTGCAAACTGTACAGATTTAGCGTATTTTAGATGCATAATGTAAAATATTGCATAAAAATGACTTCCCAGTTGGATGATGCCACATGCCTGGTTCTGTTCTCTGAGCAACCCGGGCCCTTCTGACCTTTGGCTCCCTCAGCTTCACACCTGTGGAAGGTGCATGTTTTGGAAATGCTTCCATAAATGCCTTTAAAATTCACTGTTGAAAGCACACTTTTAAGACTCAGAAGTTACTATTGCTATTTCATTTCAGTCAGATATTGCCAAAGGTTTTTCTCTGGTGTGGGGATTTGTTCTTGTTGAGTTTTCTGGCTGAAGTTGTGATCCGGGCGACGTGTGATGGGTTTTGGTTGCAGCAGCAGCAATAGTTATTTAGTTAGGTAGAGTCTAAAACAATAATTGCTCTAATTTGAGCAAATCATAATCGAATAATGTTATCTAAATAACAGGTTATGTAATTATCTGTAAGCATGTGGGCACATAGGTAGATTGTATCTTACATCCAGCAAGCAATTCCATCCATACAGCTGCAGTGCCACAAGAGCATTCTGTGGTGTGCCCAAATCACTGGCAGTGGTGTGGGATTATCACAGTCTGTGCCACATAATTACATAGCTGCTTCCCATGAATGGAGCACAGACAAATGCAGGAGAAGGTCAAAAAATAGAAAAGGGAATAAAATGTATGTCTAATGCAGAAAACAGTAGTGTGTAGGCAATGCAGTAATGATGTGGTTTGTACACGCAGGCAGCTGGAGAATTATGGTTTTAGAATTTGTACAAGTTCTCTTCACTTTTAAAGCTTGAAATGTCAACATGCTCATAATGCTTTTGCACACTAACCTAGTTAAAAGCTATGAAATCATGACAAGAATGAAATTAACACTTAGTCGTAATCATCTAAAAGTAGGGAAAGTTCTAGTAAACTGAAGGGAAAAAAAAGGAAAAATATAAATTAAACAAAATTCAGGAAGGAAGGAACCAATCCACAAAGATCATAGAGCATTCCTAGGCATTTCCAATAGTCTTCATATGTCATGTGCTCAATCATAAAATGTTCTGGTGTGTAATAGGATCCTTAGTTTGTATGTCTTCCATAAGCCTGCACTCTGAAAATAACAGCTTAATATGGCTAACTGATATTCGTACAGATTCCAAGAGTTTAAGACATAATTTTTCATGGATGCAGATTGATAGTCAATGTTTGAATATTAACAATAATTTCTTAGTCCTTCTCATTGGGATTAAACCCTATGTGGTAACCTGCAGTAAATGGAAGTCCTTATTAAGTTAATCTTGATCATTTGAATGATTTGTTTAGTACTACTAAACTAGTATGATTTTACTGTGTGACAATCAGACTCCCTGATTTATCTTTGCATGTAGTTTAAGTTTTCTACATGAATAACTTCCCTGTCAATGTGTATCTCCAAATCATAACTTCACTTTAAAAAGGACTTTTTACCTCAGAAGTTTACAGAATATCTTGATATTTAACATAGGCATAGACAAATTTTCAGATACACAGCTGTAAACAAGGCAATGATTCCTCCTGATTTAAATTAATTTCTAATTAATTTAAAAATAAAAGTGTAGTGATGAAGCTTAAAAAGTCTGAAGGGTTAGATGTGGTGATCACTATGGATGGAAGTTCTATATTGTACTTTAAGAAAAACTGTACAAGTATCTTAAATGTCTTCCAAATTGCTGTCTCTAAGCTATAAATGTTCAAGGGAAGNTGGGTTGTTTAAAATACTGTGTCCTGCTGGATCTTTAGGAACCGAGACATTATAAAACTTCTGCTGTGTGTTGAAACAGCTTAGATGGAAATAAGAATTATCAGCTCCTTTGGTTTTAATTTCTCTAAGTATCACAATGTTTGCATTACTTCTACTAAGGAATGACTAAAAGCTTTCCATTTAAAGATTTTGGACATACAGAACTCTCATAAGCTTAACGCAACTGTAAATAAATATTAAAGGCAAAAATATAAACAATATAAGGGCAAAAAATAACCTGTTACTCTTTTCAAAGTTTATTGACGCTGATATGGAAGAGAAAATAAAATATTGATATTAACAACAATGCTTTTGTAAAGCAAAACTTTAAATTCACAGTCACTAGACACATAAAAAATAAGAATTAAAGCGGGATAAACTTCCTTTGCTGACACAGGGGCTACAGAGTCACTAAGAGCATAAAATCTCCGTGCCTTTGGAGTTGCTGGTTTGAAAAGGCAGTGACTTTGTAATGACTTTTACATGAAACAGTGACTGTCCAAGGACAGAGAAAGGAACCAGGTCTCCGTGTCATGACAGTTGCCCAGCTTGGTGAGGGCTGCAGAGCCTGGCTGCCTGCACAGTTGCCTGCAGAGCTGCCTGCAGAACCTGGCTGCCTGCACAGCTGCCTGCACAGCCTGGCTGCCTGCAGCGGGCCCAGCAGGGCCCAGCGTGCTGCTCTCCACAGGAAGCCTGCGCTTCGTCTCCTCCACAGCAGCCCGCAGGCCTCGGCCCCCTGAGGCAGCAGCTGAGACCCAGAACGTCCATCCTGCTGGAACAATCTGACTATGATGAGATGATGGAAATGTCTGGTGACTTTTCCACGAGCTGGGCCTTTGATTTTTGTTGTTTGGTTAGTTTGGTAATGATGGAGTCTACTCGGACGCAGCTTCTGGAAGGATTTGGGTCTTCTCGGCCCAGAGAGAGGAAGGACTCAATATTCCTTCTCAGCTCTGCTTCTGAAGGTGCAGAGGCTATCAAAGAATGTCCCAGTGTTCAGTATCTCCAGCTGACTGGCTCTGCATGGAGGGTTTTGTAGATGAGTCTGGTTTTTCTCTGTCATGGTAACTGGCCCTTCCACCCATCAACAGTACTGCGAGATGGCTGCTTGGATGGCTTTCAAGGAAAGGGACTTCTCATGAGGGAAATGTGAAGTCATTTCTGCAAAACTATCTACTATTTACAGTGCCTGGCATCTTCCAGGTTAGTCTTTTTAACCTTTGCCCTACAAGTTCCCAAAACAAGAACACGGTTCTCAAATAAAATATGATTTTCATTTCTGTTTTGCCATATTTATGCGCCCATAACATGCCTCGTGCCAAAACGTACCACCATCGTATGCTACAAGTTTATGGTTAATATAATACTCTTACCTAAAGTATAATTAAAATGCTGTCTGATGGTTATGGTTAATTAGCAAAAAACTAAAAGATTAAATTACTTGCAGGGCCCTTGGCTGATTAAACTGATATGTGTCCTGGATAAAACATAAATATTGCAGAAAATAATCCAATATGACATCTGTGACATTCAACTATAACTTAAATTATAGACTGGTCAGTAAATGATCTTAAGCTGTTTAAGGTTTCATCAGCCGTCTGCAAGATTGATTTTCTTCAAAATTACTGTACTAAAATGTTTTCTTTTGTTGTTGCACTGACTCAGATCACAAACCACAATTTTAAGATCGGCTCTTATTTACAAAAATGCTTTGACATAGTGCATTTGTTCAGCCCGGGCAACAATAAAGGACTGTGGTATCATTTTGAAGAAGGTTGTTTGACAGATCCTGTTTGTTTATTTGGGGTAATATGAGCTGCGTTCAGAAAATGTTATATTTTGTTTCATGATTGTGTACATTCTCTCCCACTGCTTCCAGGCAAGCCCTGTAAGCAGAGAAGACACGGATTTAGACCTTGTTTCCATGGCCAGTGGAAGTGCTTTGACTGAGAACAGAAAAAAACAAGCAGCCACACAGACACTCAGCAAGATCTTCAAGTAAGTTATGTTTTGTTTCAATATCCATTTTAAAGGTCACTTTAAAACATTAGGTGGAACTGAGCATGCTTGGAATCCCTCATAACTTATTCTAAAAATATTTTTGTTTCTTTCTTACCTAAAACCTTTACATATGTTTTCTACAATTCTGTTTAAAAGCTGCACCATTAATATCAAGAGACATTCCTCCTGTGATTTTACTGGGAATTCCTTGTGATGTATGTATGTTAACTCCTGTGAAAATGGAGTTCTGAAATTATTTTCTTTAAGTTATAAAACAGAATGGGGCTTTTGAATTCCCTCTTCTTCTTCTTTTTTTTTTTTTTCCAGAAGATGCTTGAAAAATAAGTTTTGTAAACTAAATACCAGAACTCATATCATAATCAAGCCACAGATTCCTGTCATGCTAATTACCAATTATGCGCAGTATATGCATCACACTGAACTTACTATAGCTCAGTGTAGAGGACCCTTTTAAAGCCTTGTATTTTTTACCACTCAAATATCATACAAATTAATAAAATAATCTATATAGAGGAAAAAAGAAGAAAAAATAATCCTTGAAAGTCATAAAATTATAACAATTTAAGTTTAGTGTTTTGTTTTGTGTAATATAATGGAACCATTTTTTAAATCAAGTTCTTGGACTGTTTCAGGAGGATTCAAACTCAATGGTTTGACAAGCTTTCATTAATAAAATGGTGCTAAATTCCCTTTCCAACATCCATCATCCCGGTTGTTGCTCAGAATTGTTTCTAGTTTTTGGTAGGAAGTCTTCAGCACACTCTGCCATGCAGCTGAGAGATGGTACTATATATCAGAGATATTAGTTGGGGGTATCATATATGTTTCTTATATATCATTTGTACTCCAGTAATTGAATCAGTAAATTCTTGAGATCATTCAGGCTGAAAAGTGAGGTCTAAAAGTGCAGGATGCATGACTTTTACACAAATTTACACAAAAAATCCTCAGCTACGTATGAAACTGAAATAAAATGGGACATGAAAATAAACAGGGAAATGACTGCAGATGAATGATCATGGTCTTGTAAAGAAAAAATATAGAATGCTTCAAGGTTATTGTCCTTAAATTCAGAAGGGGTTTTTTAGAAAGCCAAAGTCAAAATTTTCAGGAATATTTTGGGGAACAGCCCAATTTTGATGTATTTTTGTACTTTTCCAAAGCTACGTTCTTAGAACTTGCACTTAAAGATTTTAAAGTTTATTCGCACCCAAATTTACTATTTTTTTTCTGAAAAAGATGGATGGGGTAGATTCATGCTATACTAAATTCTGACAGTGTGTGAAATTAATACACTAATGAAAAAAATCTAAATAATTACTATAACCTAAATAAAGCACAGCAATTATTCAGTTATAGCAGTTAGTTATCTGTCTAATTTAGGACCTTGCTTCTATTGATGGCCAATCATTATGTTCTTAAACATATTGCTTCATGTTCCTTCCAGAAAACAAGATTCCTTCTTTATGCACTAAGTTGCAAGAGAGGCATAGGAATATTTTGCAAGAATTATTCTATTATTTTTTTTATATAATGTTTTTATACTGATGTCAAGTTTGTCAGTAGTCTGTGACAATCATCAACTCCATTCTATTATCCTGATCCAATTGTGGCCAGCAAATGTTGGACCTTTAGCCACTCTGACTATCATCACCATTTTTGTGGGTTTCTTTTCTTGACAAATCTTTATTTTCATATTCATATTTATTTCTTTTTGTCCTTCTTGTCTTCTGAACTGCAGTCTTTTGTCAGGGATTTCTAGAAGCAGCAGAGTTTGAAAGCAATGGGAGCTGTACCTGTTATTAAAATACTGTCCAGAATTCTTAATTTTCCTCTTCCCTGAATTCTAGTCTTTCAGGGACCCTTATGTCAGGAAAACACTGCATGCCAGGAAAAATGTCAAGTTTGGGCCTGAATCTTGTCATTCCTTAATCATGCCTAGTTCAAGAAACAGCATTTAAATGCAAAACATTTATCATTTCTCAGATAACTTCAAACTTTGCCATTTTAGTAGTTAGTGAAATTAAATAAATGATGTTTGATAATGTCCTTCATGTGGAAAGATTTCAAACTCAAAACACAAACACAGCAACTTTTATTTCACTTTCCTTTTTGTACCTTTCAGCCCCTCTGGGCAGCCTGTTCCAGTGCCTCAGCTACCTCACAGTGAACTCCTTCCTTACATCTAACCTATATCTACCCTTTTTAGGTGGAAACCTTTACCCCTTGTGCTCTCACTCTGCTCCTGGGTGAACAGTCCTTCCTCCTCTTTCCTCTAAGCCCCCTTTAAATGCTGCAAGGCTGCTCTGAGGTTCTCCAGGCTGAACAACCTCCAACAGCACCTACCTAATCTTTTTGAACAGACTACAGAACAATAATTTAAAGATGCCCCTTAGTTCACATGGTAGTTGTAAAATTACCAAAATGCAAATTTTAAAAGGTACTTAGAACTTGCTTTCATTCAATTTAGCAGGCTAGGGAGAAAAAACAAAACAAACAACAACAAAAAAAGATTAATTATCTCGTGTGATTTCATCATCTGTGTTTGGAATTGTGAAAATAATTCCAGAACAATGTAGAACAGATACACACTGACATTTCCTGAATTTTAAGTGTTTAATTTTACAGCCTGATAGTCTTTCAGTAGGCCTGGGGGCTCTTGGAGGGAGTGTTTTGGTTTTTTAAAGAGAAACTAGGTAAAAAAACAAAAGAGAAAATCCTGTGATTGACTTACATGTAACTTAGATACCCACTTGTAGCCTTGGAACCATGAGGTCCACCACAAGGATTTCTGTCATGTAATGAGTGAATAAGAATGTCAGATTCCCTTTGCTGTGGCATCTTTGTCAAGTAGGTTCAAAAATATCTCTGAAGTCAGTGCAAACCCAATCTGGATGTTGGGCTGATACAGAGTTTTGTTGCATTAGATGTCAAAAAAAAGTCTATGGATAATTTTCCCATGACAATGTTTTTTTCCTTCCAATTTGTCTCTTTTTCACTGTTGACTTCTCCACCCCTGAGTCCCATAAACCTTTCTTTTAGTGTGGAAACTTGTTTCTGATCCTCTGAACTTGTTATTCCAGCATGAGCTTCCTCTCCCATCCACTCAGCCTTCCTTCCATTCACCACTGAGCATCTTCCCATGATCCTCATCTGATTGCCCTTATCCTCCCTCTGCTTTTCTCTAGATATTCCCCACATCCATCATCTTCCAGTTGAAAACCTTTCCAAGCACTTTGGCCCAAGGCAGACAAAATATGCTAAATTTCATCCTAAGGAGAAATAGGTAAGAAGCTGAAGAGAAAAATCAGTGTTGGTTTTTAGTCACCAGTGGTGCTAAAAGTCCTGTTTGTGGGGTTTCTTTGTGTTCACAATGCAGGGAACCTGGCTGTCCTGAAACAACAACAGACAAAACTCAGTCTGCTGGTTCTGGTAGATGTCTATGGACAGGAAATATGAGATACAAATAATTAGATTTAAAAGCCTTATTATTTAATCAGCAGCATGACTTATTTGTCATAACACACAGTTCATGATATAATGAACATACATAGTTCATCATACACAAGTCATATTATATCAAGAGTAACAAATTTAATAAGATACAAAAATAAATATCAAATAGGCATTGATGGTAGATATATATATTCATATAAATGATTTAAACCACAAAATGTAACAAATATAAGATATTTTATATAATTTTGCAGGAAAATATAGGACCATTATGTTTATTATGTTGTTTATTTAAAATTTGTAGAATGGCAAATCATAATATTTATAACTCGTTCTTGTAAATGCTCACCTATCTGAAATCTTTCATGTGACAGTCACATTTTAGAGCTCAGATTGTTCAAGTAATTATGATCTGGTTAGAACAGTGTCAATATTTAATAAAAAGACATTTAAGCTCATTGCTTCTATAAAATATTAAGATTAAACTGGAGCCCTAGCGACTTGAACTCAAGGAAATTTGCAGCCAAAATTAATAATTTGCCAACAGACAACAACAAATCCTCATTAATATGTTTTATCTTCAGATCCCCATAGGAAAAGGACATATAGCTTTATGTATGAAGNTTAAGTGTTTAATTTTACAGCCTGATAGTCTTTCAGTAGGCCTGGGGGCTCTTGGAGGGAGTGTTTTGGTTTTTTAAAGAGAAACTAGGTAAAAAAACAAAAGAGAAAATCCTGTGATTGACTTACATGTAACTTAGATACCCACTTGTAGCCTTGGAACCATGAGGTCCACCACAAGGATTTCTGTCGTGTAATGAGTGAATAAGAATGTCAGATTCCCTTTGCTGTGGCATCTTTGTCAAGTAGGTTCAAAAATATCTCTGAAGTCAATGCAAACCCAATCTGGATGTTGGGCTGATACAGAGTTTTGTTGCATTAGATGTCAAAAAAAAGTCTATGGATAATTTTCCCATGACAATGTTTTTTTCCTTCCAATTTGTCTCTTTTTCACTGTTGACTTCTCCACCCCTGAGTCCCATAAACCTTTCTTTTAGTGTGGAAACTTGTTTCTGATCCTCTGAACTTGTTATTCCAGCATGAGCTTCCTCTCCCATCCACTCAGCCTTCCTTCCATTCACCACTGAGCATCTTCCCATGATCCTCATCTGATTGCCCTTATCCTCCCTCTGCTTTTCTCTAGATATTCCCCACATCCATCATCTTCCAGTTGAAAACCTTTCCAAGCACTTTGGCCCAAGGCAGACAAAATATGCTAAATTTCATCCTAAGGAGAAATAGGTAAGAAGCTGAAGAGAAAAATCAGTGTTGGTTTTTAGTCACCAGTGGTGCTAAAAGTCCTGTTTGTGGGGTTTCTTTGTGTTCACAATGCAGGGAACCTGGCTGTCCTGAAACAACAACAGACAAAACTCAGTCTGCTGGTTCTGGTAGATGTCTATGGACAGGAAATATGAGATACAAATAATTAGATTTAAAAGCCTTATTATTTAATCAGCAGCATGACTTATTTGTCATAACACACAGTTCATGATATAATGAACATACATAGTTCATCATACACAAGTCATATTATATCAAGAGTAACAAATTTAATAAGATACAAAAATAAATATCAAATAGGCATTGATGGTAGATATATATATTCATATAAATGATTTAAACCACAAAATGTAACAAATATATTTTATATAATTTTGCAGGAAAATATAGGACCATTATGTTTATTATGTTGTTTATTTAAAATTTGTAGAATGGCAAATCATAATATTTATAACTCGTTCTTGTAAATGCTCACCTATCTGAAATCTTTCATGTGACAGTCACATTTTAGAGCTCAGATTGTTCAAGTAATTATGATCTGGTTAGAACAGTGTCAATATTTAATAAAAAGACATTTAAGCTCATTGCTTCTATAAAATATTAAGATTAAACTGGAGCCCTAGCGACTTGAACTCAAGGAAATTTGCAGCCAAAATTAATAATTTGCCAACAGACAACAACAAATCCTCATTAATATGTTTTATCTTCAGATCCCCATAGGAAAAGGACATATAGCTTTATGTATGAAGTGGGATTTTGTATAAGATGTTCCTGAAGCTTCTCAATGCTCTTCAGAACTCAGTGTGTAATGCAACAATTTAACGTAAAATTGCAATCAAAGAAATAGATTTTTATTTTGATTGAAACAACACAACTAAAAAAATGAAAAACAAACAAATGNATAAAATAAAATAAAACCCCTGCCCAGTCTACCCATGAGCTGCATCTGAGACTCAGCATCTCTGTGGCAATGCTGCAGCCTCTCTCTCCAGAGCTGAAGGAAACCCTCTGCTGCTGAGGATTTGTTCTGGTCACTTGCATTAAGATGTTGACATTTTTCCTCCATGCATTCTTACGCTGTATTTGCTCTTAAGTGCTCCAATATGGGCAGGGCTTTGAAATGCAGGATCTGTGCAGCCACACGTGAGGGGATCGATCCGTGCCCTGTGACGTGTGCCCTGCATCACCACACTGCCATCATAACCTGCTGAACAAAGCTTTTCTTCTTGGGCACACAGAATTCCAGTCAAAGCATCTTACATATTGCATTACTTATCAAAACACAGGGTATGTAAACCTTGACATTCGTTAAAAGACCCAGTCTTTAACCAGAAAAGACCAGAACAAATCAATAGCAGAAAACAGATTAAACGACAGAAAAGTGACTGCTTGGAAATAGAAGCATGTGAACTTAACCCAAAACAAGCTTTCAGCACATACTCAGAAGAAATGATTATTTGATATATACAGGCACCTAAAATCTCTGACTGCACTGGACTTTCATCCTGTCAAATATTGCAATTAAATGAAAGTATAGCAAATAACTGCTCCAGCCTGTCTTCCAAGGGCTAGACTGGGATAGGAGAAATTAAACTGCTTTTCTTGGCTAAGAGTTTGTTTCCATTTGAATGGGTATTAGAATAACTGTATATCATGCTAAATTATATTATATTATAAATAAATTATAATATATTTCATTCTAGTACCAGTAATGGTAAAATATTATTA
>VYZU01071911.1:18869-45258 GCA_013401355.1 Ceyx cyanopectus
ATATATAACTATATAAATATATATATATATATATATAAATAAAAGCAGCTTTATTTCCTGCTACATTAAGGTCATTAGATGGGAGCTGTCCCTTCGAAATGACATGTTTTCTGCCACCATAGCACGTGTAGGATATTGGAGGTTATAAGGACACGAGTCAGCTGCGAGCTTGACTCTTTAGTTGTCATTCTCGCCACTGAACGCGGCTCCCCAGCAATTGTCCTTAAAACGACCACTTCGTTAATGTGAGAAAAGAAGGCGTGCCGCGGGGGGAAATAAATGAAAATAAAGAAGAGTGCAGGGTGGCGAGAGCGGAGAAGAAATCGGTGCAGACGCAGGCTCGCTTAGTGACACTCTTCGCTGTCCTGGCACCCCTTCCTCTCCAGCTCCACAAGCTGCGGCTCCATGCTCCGCTTCGGGCTCGGCCCCGTTCACATCTCCGCGAATTTTGCCTTAAACCCAAACTCGAGGCAGTTTCTGCGGCCGCTGCTGTTTTCACTCGCCTCTCGTTGCAGGGCAAGGCTCGGATGCTGCGTTCGCCTCATGCGCATCTCGCCCGAGTGCCCAGTTCAGAGCAGAGCCTGGGGTGCGAGTCCCTGCTCGGGAAGGATGCGACCCACGGAGTGACCCACGGAGTGAGCCATGGGGCGACCGGCTTCACCCTCAGCCCACCTTCGCCTGGCGTGATCACTTGGTAACTCTCCCCTTGCCCCAGCACAACCAACAGGCTTTCCTGCTGGGTCACGTCCCCACCTCCCAGCTCTGCCTGGTGCCCTCCGGAACAATCACCACTCCAGCGGGCTGGGGGAAAGCTCTCCTTGCAGTGACATTTGCCAGGGACGGGGTTTGTCAGGGAAAGTGAAATATTCCGAAGCAATTTGTAAAACGCTGGATTAATTTTGATTGCCCCGGGTAGAAACAAAAAGAAGACTGTCTGTGACCATAGGCTCGGGGGCTGACTTTTTTTGCCAATATCAATATTTGCGTGGAAAGCTTAAAATATGTTGTTTTTCCAAGAGCTGAAGTCTTAAAAGGGGAGGAGGAAGAGGAGGCCCGTGGATGAAATATTAGCAGCATATCGGTTAACCACCGGGTCCTTTTCTGCATTCATGTAGCCGTTGCTGGTAAGAAGGGCTCTAAAGACTCGGGGTAGATGCTCCTTAGTGCACGCTGAGCCTTTGGGAAGATAAAGGCAGCGCTCAGCACAGGACAAAATAAGGCTGAGACTGTACAGAGCCGGGTGCTGAAAGACCGGGGCAAAATTGCTCTGTGGCTTTCAGCATCCCTGAATTACACATTTTAAATCGAATCTAGTATACATCGCATTGAGAAAAAAAATAAATTAAAAAAAAAGCTCTTTCAAACGAGCTAACCTTGAAAACCCACAGTCGCTGTCAAAGCAGCTCAATGCATCCGTTTGTTAGTGCCTCCGACTCGAACAGGGATCTATTTCTTAGCCCCTGTCCCTTCTGTCTCACACCTTCCTTTAGCTCCGTGCTCAGAAACCAGAATGCCGAGCCATATTTCATGCCTTAGCAGAAATCAATTCATCTGAGAATGACAGCGCAGCCCCCCACATACTCTCCAGGCCCCTCGCTGCATTCACAGCCCCGGGGTCGCTCCGGTAACGTCGCCAGGATATTTTCGGAATTGTCCCGGTATTAATCAAGCTGCCAGAGGGAAGACCGCGTAGCTGGCAGGGCAGAGCTGCTCTGTTCCGCGCTGGCTGCCGAGGTGAGCTCATGCTCAGGGCTCTACAGGCAGCGTCTGTTCCACACGGGGAGAGAGGGGGGTCCTTGGTTCAAAAACAAAACAAACAACCAAACAGCCATCAACAAACAAACAGAGAAAAACTCAAACTGCCCCCAGCTTTGGTTAGATTTATACACTTAAAACTTTTAATGCATTCCTTCCCGTCCCCTCCTTGGAAATCAACGCGGAGAGAGGTGTGGAGGAATAAAAGTCACCCGTAGCTGCATCGTTTACCGGTCAGCTTTTCCACCTTGGGGTTTTTCTCCCCCCAAGCCGTGTGTGTACCGGCAAGAACGGCGTGTGCATTTGCCCTGCCTGCATCCCGTCATTCGCGGAGCCGGAGGGGAGGATTTGTCTCCCACGGAGCCAGCCGGCTCGGCCGACTCGGGCAGCGGGGCTGTGTCCTCCCAGAGGCGGCTGGCACCGCGGCTGATCCCGCCTGCAGACCCGCACCCTGCTCCTCTCCCCAGCGCGCAGCGAAACTCCACGCCCGGGATGCAGCTTCAGGTTGCGCAGGTCTTGGGGTCCCGTGGCAAACTCCAACAACTTTCAAACCCTCTCTGAACTTGAGAAAGGGCTACAACGGCAGCCCGATAACGCGTAGATTAAATACTTGTAGGATTTGTTTTTCTAGCACATATGTAAGTAGGATTCATTACCATTTGAACTAGATCAAGATAAGAGATTAATGCTTTTATAGAGCATCTCTGCTAAGATTTCCTATGGGGCTAAGATTAAATCCGCACACTAAATATTATCTCGTTCTCTTTTGTGTTGAAAGAAACGTTAGACTGTTTGAGAAGAGTCATTACGTGTCGCGAGAAGAAAACGGTCGAGGTTCGTGCAGCTCTGACAGCAATCCCGCTTCCTAACGGGCGGAGGGGGACGGGGAACCTCAGCACTCGCTGGCTTCTTGCCTCAGAGGAACACCAACCCCTCCTTTATCTGTGCAGGTGTGCTGCGGACCTTGCCGAGCAGCTGAGCCGATGGCTGGCAGCACAGCCCGGGAGCGCCTGCGAGTCGAGGCTGCCTCAGAAGGCTCCAGCCTCGGGCCCAGCGTCCTGGGAAGGACTCATCCCCTCCCCTGGCCGAGGTGAGCGGGGCTCGACGGGCTCGTCCTTGCACACGCACTTGCACGGTAAACTGGCCAGTGATAGATTCGCTTCTGCACCTTCAGTTCTCTGTAAATACGGGGTTTTGGTGGGTCACTCCAAGCCTGTCAATTAAACGCTTCCCCCCCCACGCCAGAACCTGGCTCTGATTGTTTTCTCAGGTGAACAAAAGCTTCTTTAGGAAGAAAGTGCGTTAAACGGGGCTTGCATCCACACTTATTTGCAGCCTGTCTGATGAGACCTGAAGCACAATCGTTATTTTTAGACATTATGGATAGTGATGCTTAAAATACTCTAACAAAGGATCAAACAACAGCCAAAAAACAACCCACAAACACCCCCTCCAAAAAAAAAACAACAACAAACAAACCCAAGCACACACACACAAACGCACAAAAAAACCCAAATCTTACCAACAAAAAACAAAACCCAAACAAACAAATTATAACAGCCCCCGAAAACCCAACTTCTTTCACTGTTCATTGAAACGTACTGCACTTTTTTTTTGCTGGCAGCGAGAATACTTCACATGATTCTTCTCACAAACAGGATGTCTGGAAAAATTATGAGTCAAGCAAGCTAGATTTTGGATCTCTGGTCTCTTCGGCGGGGAGGGAGATGGGGAGCGAGTCTCCGGGTGTCTTTTTACACCTTCTTTGCCTCCGCAGGTCACGTCGGTGTGTCCCAGGAGCAGGCGGCGCAGAGCGGGCTCTCGTCCCTCGCAGGCTCTCTCAGTAAGTCCTGATCTAACGCAGCAGTAAGCCCTGAACTCACCTGATGCAGCAGGTATCTGAAATGAGCACCTAGGTCAAGTCTGAGCACAGCAAAGGGAAAGCTCGTGGAAATCCCGAGCCGTCTGAGCACCTGTTTTTTTCCAGACAGCCGCTTCTCTTCGCATTTCACGGACCCTCCTTCCTTTCCCCCGCGGCTGTTGGGGTACTCGATCCCCTTCTTCCCCTGCTGGCAGCCCGCAGCCGCCCCTGGCTGCGGGAACACCCATATGGCATCTTCAGAGCTCCCCTCGGTCTTCCTGGGTCACCGGGGTGTGTGTGTGGAGATCATTCCACCCCCAGCACGCCCTTACCCAGCCCCAGGTAGAGATGACTTCTTCCCGCACACATTTCGCCTTCTCACTTTTCTGGAGGGAAGAAAAATGTTCGTGGAAAAATAGATCAGGAAAAAAAATAATATTTCAATCCCTGTGTCCTGAGCTCCACAGTTGGAAACCAGTATTAGGACTGGTGAGGGGGGGTGGGGTTTCCTGGGCATTTGCAAAGGAGATCCTCGCCCATCTTGATGCCGTTTTCACTTTATTTAAACAAACGCAAGAACGTGAAGCGTTGAGGAGATCCCTCGAGCATGCGGGAACGCTGCTCCGGCTGGAAACTTCCCTCCAGAGCAGCGTGAGCCGGGTAGCGACCACCAGTTAACCAGTTACCACTAACCCAGTAACCCAGCTCCGTGCGGCTCGGGCATCCGCCTGGCACACGGCTTTTCCTACATCTGGTCTCTTTTCGGCCGTTTATGGGGCAGTTCGCTGCGTTCGGGTCTGCAACTTCCCCGAGCAAGGGGAGGAATGCAGGGCGGGGGGGGGGGAGCCATCCCGCCTTCCCATCCCGCCTTTCCCCCCATTTAGAGCCGCCTGTGCCCGGGCGGGCATCCCCCGCTCCTCGCAGGGGACAGGCTCTGCGCTGCGGGGGCGAGCTCCTTCACACCACCTCTGGCCACGAAACGTCTCTCCCATCACGCCTAACACCCTCTCACAGAAGGTTTAGGAGATACTCCATCTCTGCAAACACAGCGGCACATCTGCGCGGGGCTCTAATAACCGGGGCTGCTCCGGCGGAGGGAGCGGGTCCCTGAAGAAAGATGCTTTTCAAAGCCCTCTCACCTCGGCACGGCGTTTCTAAACATTTTATTTTCCTTTGCCGCCTTCTCCCCCGGGATCCGTCCGAGCCCTTTTGAACGGTTTTATCCCGCTGAAGTCAGCTTTCTTGAAAGCAGAACGAATGCCGTACGTGGCGCCAAGGCTCCCCCAGGTTCCATCTCCCCGGCCCTTTGAAGTCAGCTGGGCTGCACGGAGGTAAACGAGAGGAGAAAGCCCCCGGAGCTAACCACCATGCGAAAACACCCGCATTTTTTACTTTTCACCTCTGTATTTCTCTTCCCGGGGCGGCGGAGGGGGGCAAGCGCTGGGGGAAAGGGCGCGAAAGCCGCGGGAGCACAGGCAGGGAGCGGGGCGGAGAGCTGCGGGCTGCTGCGGGCTGCTGCGGGGTCCGCGGTGCCCGGGGCCGCCCGGATCGAGCTCTGGAGCCGCCGGGGTGTCCCCTCGGGGGGTCCCCGCGCTGCCCGCAGCCCCTCCGAAAACAACCCCGCTGGGAGCGCTTGGTTTGGTTCCTCTCTTGTTGTGCCTGCGGGTTTGGTTCGGTTCGGTTTGTCTTGGCTTGGTGGCTGCTGTGCTTTGGTGATTGGTTGTTTTGGGTTTTGTTGGCTTTTTTTTAATGTTGTTTTGGTTTGGTTTTTTTTGGTTAATTTTCGGTTTATTTTTTCTCTTCACGGGCACACGAGATGCTCCTCGGCTCCCCTGGAGTTTAACAGTTGCCTTTAAGGAGGGACATTTATTGGGATAAAAGTGGATTTCAGGCTGCAACCATGTTGCATGTGTCTTTCATTTAAAAGACACCGAGGGTTCCTTTATTTCCCCCCCTCTCCCTCTCCTCCTTTCCCTCCCCCAAGGCATTTAGTGCTTTTAAGGCACAGCCATAAACAAGCCGCCCAAACGCCAGCGCGCAGCGGTGCGGGGGGCGGGGAGAGGAGAGGATCTCTTCCCTCCTTGCTGCAGCACACGTTGCTCCAAAAGGTGCAAGGAGGGAACATTCCCCTCCTTCAACAAACATCCAGGGCAGGGAACTGCCCCTGGAGAGGGCACTGCGAGCTGCGGGCAGGGCAGCGGGCTGGCTCCCGCACCTGGCCGCGCTTGGCGGGCACCGCTCGCTCTCCGCGGGCACCGCTCTCTCCGTGCGGGCACCGCTCGCTCTCCGCGCCCCTGCCCTTCTCCTTTACCCGACAGCTTCCAGGAAGCGCTTCCAGCTTTCCCTGCCGCGGGAAAAGCACCCCTGACCCCTGCCTCTCCTCCCCCCAGAGCCACCTCTGCGCTCTCCCCGCTGGGGCCGCCGGGAGCCTTCCCGGGACGCCCGAGAGGTCAGCGAGATGCGGAGGTGGGAGCCCGGCTCTGAGGGATGTCGGAGAGGGAAAGGGTGGATGTGTGCGGGGTGGCTCGCACACATGGAGCCGAAACGAACACCCCCCGTTTCGCTGCCCCTTTTTCTCCGGGAAAATGCTGAGCTGGAGCCGGAGGGGAGCTGGAGCCGGAGGGGAGCTGGAGCCGGAGGGGAGCTGGAGCCGGAGGGGAGCTGGGGCCGGAGGGAAGCTGGAGCCGGAGGGGAGCTGCTCTCTGCTCCCGGCTCCTGGCTCCTCACCTTCGGCTGTGTGCGGGGAGCTCTGTGGCACACTCAGCCAAGCAGGGAGCTGCTCTGCCACAGCCTGGGCCTTCCGAAACGCGTTCCCAACTCTGCCCTGCCTGTTTAACACCCTGCCTGTGTGAGAAAGGAACCCGACACTTCAAAGCTTACATTTCGGGTGAAAAACACCCACTTTTATTTCATTTATTTTCCCCAACATCCATGGGAATGCACACATCCGTGGCTCGTGCCGTTTTCTTTTTATTACCTAAGACTTTAAGACTTCGATTTAGAAGCGGGACTTTGTTTTAACGTGGGCAGCCTTAATATTTCGGGGGGTTTCGAACGTCAGGCTGTTTTTAGCTGCTTTGCACACACGGGCAGAGGCAGCCTGGCGCTCTGGTCGATAGCAGCCGAATTCATTCTCTTTTAGGCCAATTTCTAACGTGAACGGTTTCTAGTTTTAAATCCCTGTGTTTTCCATTCCCCCTACACAAACAACTGCCTACAATGTTGGTTTCTCTGTGTCTCTAGGAGCCAAGTGCTGAGCTGTTTGATACAGGAGAACGCCAGCTCTTCATTTGGCAGCTCCAGAGACCAACACCGCGGCTCCTGAGGTGTCAGGCGAGCGGGTTAGAGCAGATCCGGAGCTGGACGGTACGTGCCCCTGGAATGCCCTGCTCTCTGCCCCTCGGGGGCTGGCAGAGGGAGGGGAGAGAGGCATTCCTCCCTGCCCGCGATCCCCGGAGAAGCCTGCATCGCTCTGAGGGGAGATGTCCCCTCCCCGTGTCCCCTCACCCTCCTCACACGCCTGTCGGTGTCTGTCTGTCTGAGACAGATCTGTCTGTCGAAAATGGGCCTGCAACTCCCTCCTGTGTCGAGATGAGGTCTTGGGGGACCCGGGGTGGAGTTACACCGCTCGCCTATTTTCATATTCATTAGGAATGGGAGGTTGCATAAGGAGCCCTGCTGAGCTTCAAGATATAAGAGCAACTTCGAGTTCCCCCTTTCGAGACAAGACAAATCAAAGGCTTGGAGGCAAAACAGCTCCCTGAGCTCCCAGCGTCTTTCCCTCCTTCCCTCCCTCCTTCCCTCCCTCCTTCCCTCCCTCCTTCCCAGCCACTAGCCCGCTCTCCCTCCCTCCCTGCCGGCTCACAGGCCAGCCTCTGTCTAGGGAAGAGGCTCTCGAGCAGCCTTAGATGATTATGGATTTTCTGAGCGAGAAGTTTGCCCTGAAGAGCCAGCCGAGCAAGAACAGTGACTTTTACATGGGAGCGGGAGGCACTTTGGAGCACGTTATGGAAACTCTGGACAATGAGTCCTTTTACAGCAAAACGTCGGGCAGCAAATGCGTGCAGGCCTTCAACCCTCTGCAAAGGGCTGAGCATCATGTGAGGCTCGAGAGGACCTCGCCCTGCCAGGACAGCAGCGGTAAGTCACCGCCGCGGGACTCCCGCCCTGCCTGCAGCTGCGGGACGGAGGGCAGAGCCGCCCCGCACCGGGACGCAGCCCTGGGCGCTCCGCTGCCGGGGCACTCGGTCAGTCCCCAGATCACCATCATGACCGAGGGGACAGGCGCTCGCACACCCCGCAGCGCTCCCTGATAGCGCTGCCTCCCCGGCTCCCCGCTCCCTGCTCCCCGCAGCCTCCGCGGGCAGCTCCCGCAGCCGGGAACGGGCCGGCAAGAGCCGCGGCGGAGCGGGAGGGCTCGGCCCTGCTTCCAGACACCCCTGAGCTGTCCGCTCCCGCAGCGGGCTGCCGTGCGGGAAGGTGCGGGGAGCGCCGGGAGTCACCGCATCCCGCTCCGTCTCCGCCAAGGAGCCTCCGAGCCCGTCGTGGGGCTTCGTTCTTCGGGGTTTTCGGGGTGTGTTCGTCGTTTGCTGCTGGTTTTGGTTTTGCTTTCCCGCGATGCTGCGGGTACTGCTTGTGCGGGCCGAGCGAAATCCACTCAGGGTCACCCAGACAAGTGTTTTCAGCTGGGTTCGTGTTTTTCTGTTTCGTTTTTTGTGTGTGTGTGTGTGTTTTATTATTATTATTATTATTATTATTATTATTATTATTATTATTANTATTATTAGTTTGTTTTTCCCATTAGATCCGCAAGAATGGGGAATATTTTCGTTTTGAAACTTTTATTTTTTTCCCCCCATTTTCCCGACATGATGCAAAATCACATATAGAAAAAAACAATTACAGCTATTCCCGAGAAGCATCGGCGAACACAGCTAAGATCAGTCGCAAAAACGAGACCATTGCCGTTATTTTTTGACTTCCCATTGCAGCGTTTTTTGATATTTTTTTGCAGCTTTTTTTTTTAAATGAAACGGTTTGTAGGAAATTGTGTCAGATTTCTGCAAGTGCAACTTACAAACAAAATGAAGGCAAATGGATTTATACACTGAAGTTTCAGTTAATTGGGTATTTAACGTGTGCCTCGGGGACTTTGGGCATTTCCTATCCGTGTGTGGATGGGAGCTAAAAACCGTGTTTGGCCAAAATCATCTCCCACTGAACGACAACAAATTCTCGACAGTGTGACCAAGTCCCAAATTAAGTTTCTTATCCTAAAAATTTGTAGATTTTTTGCCATCTTCGTGGATTTTAATTTCAATCGAGGTTTGGGGTTTTTTTTTTTGGTCCGTTTCTGAGAGAGAAAAAAAAATCTTTTTGAATCCTGTAACAAATCGCATGATTTTTTTCGGTGATGTGAGGTATGTACAAGTAAGAAAATATATATATTTTTAAAGGATATGTTTTAATTTGTTATTAAGAAACTACAGAGTAATATTTCTTGTCTGTGCTGCTCAGATTTTACCTACACACAGCTCCTGCAGCCCTTCCCCAAAGTGCACAAAGCGACCTCGTTTAACGTCTTGCAGACTCTGTATTTTGTAACCATAACAAAGTCAATTTGGAACAATTCCACTCTGCTAATCCCAGAGAAGGTTTATGGGATCCTCTGGATTTGTAAATTGAAGGGAATTTCGGTTTCACTTGCTTTTTGATTCGTTGGTTTGCAGCTGTTTATTTACTTCACAGTTATTTGGTATTTTCATACGAATAGAGGTTTTTTTTTCCCATCTGGTTCCAAGTTTAAAGGCACATTTGTCAATAGCTTTATGCCACTTACCTTATAAGAAAATCTGTTTTAGGCTAAGATTGCTTATCTCCACAGCTCCAGTTGAAGCTGATTTCATGGATTATTAACTACTGTAGCAGCAAAGCAAAAATGCTGAAGCACTCTCATGGACTTGCCTTGCACTGGAAGACTTTAAATTATATTTCCAGATAAAATCCACCACCTCTTATTAAAATATGCAGCCACGCAGAATCCTTGTGAAAATGTTGTGTATGAATTCTTGATTTCCAAGCCTCCCCACTTTAACCAGCCCTTTCCCCCCTCCACCCCGTGTACAGTGAACTATGGGATTACCAAGGTGGAAGGACAGCCTCTTCACACCGAGCTCAGCAGGCCCATGGACAATTGCACCAGCCTCAGGATGTCCCCAGTGAAAGGGATGCAGGAGAAGGGGGAACTGGATGAACTGGGAGATAAGTGTGACAGCAACGTCTCCAGCAGCAAGAAGAGGAGGCACAGAACAACTTTCACCAGTTTGCAGCTGGAGGAGCTGGAGAAAGTGTTCCAGAAGACTCACTACCCTGACGTGTACGTGAGAGAGCAGCTGGCTCTGAGAACAGAGCTCACCGAGGCCAGAGTGCAGGTAGGAGCCATTGCCATCACAGGCTGGGCACTGTAGGGGCTGCTGAACTCACTGCTGGGCTGTGCTAGAGCCCAGCAAGTGACAGGTCTGCTGCTTTTCTGGGGATGAGCTGTTGTGCTGCAGGGCTGGCATCACTTGCTGTGTCCTTATCAGCGTGTGGGGCTGCTTGGCAGTGTGCTTAAAGGATGAGAAAACACCAGCAGCAAAGCAGCCTTGATGTCTGCCAGCTCACCATCCCACACTGGGGTGCAGAGGGTTCTGTGTGTGACAGGACAAAAATGCAGTGTGAAAAGCCAACGTGTTCCTTGTCTCTGTCCAAAGTGTGTGCAGTGAAACTGCACCTACATAACTGGGTATAAACAGCTAAATATCTGTGTGCTCGTGTCTGTGTAGAGCAAGGGTGAAATGCTTTCATCTCTGTTGTATGGACCTTAACAATCATAACATTGGGAGGTTAATTTGCTGTTTAAACTTGGGCAACTGATAGATAATGTTATTATAATTTTAGAATAGAATATAGTGTTGAGCACTTAGTGCAGCATTTGAGTGTCTCAGCTGCCTACAGAGCTGCCTCATTCCGTGTGTGAGAAATCTCAGTATTTATGGCTTTGGACCTGCAATGGTGAGAAGAGAAGCTAAATAATCAGGAAATGCAGCCCTTCCCACTTCTTCCCTCAGAAAAGGGTGTAGCTGCATTTTGGGAGGTTCTCCTGTTTTCAGAGACCTTCCCAGCTCTGGTAGTACTCAGCATTCCCACGTGAGGAATGGCAGCCTTGCAGGGCCCTGCAGACTGGGATTAATTGTTTTAATTTAGCAGCTTGCACACGATAACAACTTCACAAGTTGTAATTAAACACACACTCACACATGCCTATGAAGAGTAGACACCAGTGCCACATGCACACAACTGCAATTAAACCAGGATCACTCTGAGATTAACTCAGCTAATTATTTTAGAAATAAATGTTCTTTTCATGTCTGCTCACCCAGACAGTATCTTCAGCACTGCCATCAGAAAAGAGACTCCAAACTCACGTGTCAGTTGCACCAATAAGGTATCAGTGACCCTAATGCCACTTAAGTTGCTTTTAACTCTTCAGGCTCTGTGCAAATGTGGAAAAGTTTTCCACGTGTGACTTTCATTCTTGACTTGAAAAAAAAAAACTAAACAAAATGTCACAATCTGAAAACACTTTTCTTACAATTATGGAGATAATGAGAATTATTACAAATATTAATGAGAATTATTCCAAAACTAAATTAGTAGCTAGAACAGGAAGGGGAGAACTGGGCTAAAATGTGTCAACTCACTGCTGATTGTATTTTTTCCCTGAACTTTAGAAGCTTGGTGTGGTAAAAGGATTAAAAATAAGAGAGCAAATGTAAAAACATACATGTCTGCACCAGGATTTCACAGGGTATCTATTTCTATTTTATTTGAGCATGTTCTCCCCTTGCTTAAAATATAACTGGTCTCTGAGTTTCTTATATGCTAAATATGAGAGGAAATGCTGATCATTTTTACCCAGAGTAGCAACAGTATTCCATCACCAGATTAAGCAATTTAAAGGGCCTTACATCATTAGAGGCAAGCATCTGGCAATTCAGGGATAACAAGCAGCAGATTTCTGCATTGCTTTGTGCAGGGAAATGGTTACTTTATCTCTGCCAACAGGCCCTAGCAAAGTGATGTAAACAGAAACATTTTGGGGGATTGTCAAAGGGAAAAAAAAAAGTGTGTTTTATATTTCTTTCTTTTTTCTTTCTCATTTAGTTACTATAAATCCAAGCAAATTGTTTGATGGAGTTTAGCAGAGGGATCAGCTGGATCCCTTCCCCACATTCCCCCTCAGCACCATCTCATCAGCATCCAGTTTAATATTTGTGCTGCCTGCATGCAGAGAGCCAACCTGCACCTAATTTACCCCAGTGTTCTCCTTCCTGCTGCATGGCACTGCAGTAATTGGCACCCACTTTAAGGAGCTTCTCAAGGTCTTTTTTCAATGAAACAGCCCCACGACTAAATTCCCTCAGTGTGTTCCTGGTGCCTCCCGTGGAGACAGGACCAGTTTAGTTTTCCTTTGCTTTTTGCTGAGCCTCAGACATTGTAAATAATGCAGATGTGCCAACAAGCAAGATACACTCAGCAGTTGCAGGGCCTTGCCTTGATTGCAGGGCACAGTTTAAAAGGTTGCATGTGCTAAATTTGCCCCAAGACCATGGGAATTAAAAGGAGCTAAATTATGCCCTGTTGCCTAAGCAGACAAAAAAAAAATCCCAAAACAGTGTAGCTCTCAAAAGATCAAGGCAAAACCAATTAATTATAAATAAAAACATGTTATTTTAAATATCCCAGCATCAGGTATCAGAAAATCTCACTGTAAATGGATCCATAGGCAGTGTCTATTTAAGAAAAAAATCTATTAATGTGTGTATGCAAATGGATGGATGATCCATGTAACAGCAATACTAACCAAGACATTGCTGCCTTGAAAAAAAAAGTTTCTGAGAGTAGAGTGACTTCTTTAAAAAGATGTGGAACAAGTTTGCTGATAGCTGGACAATAAAGGGGCAATATTACTTTTATAAGGCAGTTACTTGTCTTAGCAATCAAGAAAAATACTAAATTAAAAGTAAAATGTTTGAAATATATATATATTTTTTTGAGATCACAGGTATCAGTCACAGCAATAAATGTGCATGTAATGGGTTTTGAAATAACACCCAACACTCAAAATGATAGAACAGCCCAAAGGTTATTTAAGCAAACAGCTTCTTGACAAGAGGAGACTGTTTGAGGTTGAAATTATTCCAGTCCAGATCTCCAGAGCCATTCCTTTTCAGTTATCAGCAATAGGCAGCACCAGCATAAGTGTGAAAAAAAATTCACAATATTTTAAAAACTGTGATTTAATGATTTTTAAATGATCTTCCTGCCCTGTTAGCCTTCCTTTTGGAACCTGTGCAGTGCAGATTGCTGTCCTGGTGCCAGATTTTCTGCTGCTGTTGCTGCCCTGATGTGTGTGTGTCTCTAGGAGCAGATCTCAGTCACCTCACACTCAGTCAGATGTGAAATTAAAGTTTCTTTACAACTTCACTTGCTATTGCTGGGTGATTTTGCTCTGTCCAAATAAGCACTGCTTGGCAGACTGATCTCTATTTTATTTTCTTTTTTTTTTATTTTCTTTTTAATTTTTAGACAGTAGAAAATACTTTAATATACTATAATAGAATACTTCAATATAGTGAGACCTAAATTAATCAGGTCTGACTGGAACTGAAATAAATCAATCCCTAGGTGGAAAACATCCCCTTCTTAGCTAAACACATTGTCAGAGCTACTGCCCAAAGTGCCCTGGCTGTTTCCCAAAGCTCTCTGCAGTTTGGCTTCCCCTTGCTGACTGTCTTCCCCTGCCCAGGTGTGGTTCCAGAACAGAAGAGCAAAGTGGAGGAAAAGGGAGCGTTATGGTCAGATCCAGCAGGCCAAGAGCCACTTTGCTGCCACCTATGACATCTCTGTGCTTCCCAGGACTGACAGCTACCCCCAGGTAAGGTACAGAACACCTGCTCTTTGGCTCTGCTCTCCCTTCCCCATCCCTAGACACCTGCACAGAAGCTGCATGAAGACTTCCCTGGGCTCAGCTTTCTGTCTTCTTTACACACAACAGCCAGGGGGAATAATCACCTCTTAAAATACAAGTGTTTTTCAACAGCAGTCTCAGGAGATGCCAAGCTCTGCCTAGGAGCAGTTCTGGGGATGTCTGACAACAGGGCTGTGCAGCTGTCCTTTCAGCATTAAAAATTATGCTGGGATCTGAGTCATGTATAGGTCTATACACAAATTCTGGGTGAGGTTGATGGGAACAATGTGCTTTTGACTGCAATAAGGTAATCATTTCCTTTCTAGGATGTTCCCAGGCACAACTATCTTAACAATTCTGGTCTTGTATGCTTTGGTGAGGCAGAAATATGTGGTCTTTAGACAGCTTCTTTCTGGTGGATGCACCATTTCTTCATGGAGCTCAGTAGACCATAGAATACAAGAAGTCCTCTACCAGCATGGAACCATGTTGTGGCCACATGCCAAGCTGGGGCAGAAAGGCAGGGAGGCAAGAAGTGTTTGGCTGCTTTTTGTTCTTTTTTTGGTGCTCTGTCACTATATAGTAAGGTATACTGTGTAATAAGATCACAATCTTGTCACTTCTCCAGTCTTTGGTTTACTGCCTTGCCTCACTCTGCTATTGTTTCCCTGCCTGCTTGTTTTAGTACACTGAATACTTGCATTCTGAAGCCATTGTTTTTCCTGACTCCAGCTTCACATTGCTTTCACCACAAAATTAAAAAGGAAAAAAAATCCCAACCAAATCACCACACAAAGCAAAAATCTTGTGTGATCCCCTGTGGTAGAGTCCTGCTGCTGGTGTCCTGTTTCTCCTCTGCTCCACCAGAGAGCAGGGTGCCTGGCAGCTTTAGGAGTTGCCCTGGCTGGATGTGGTTTGTTTGGAACAGGGGCCTTGGGCCCACGTGTCACCTCCCCAGATTAAACTGCTTCACTCTGGGGAGGCTGCACATTGCTGACTGGTGCCTGGGCCACAGCTCTTCTGTGTCCCAGCAGCTCACAACAAGGGTACAAACATGTTGAGATCTGGTGGCACTGTCTGCTTTATTATTTTATATATATATATATATATATATATATGTAAAAGTCTGCCTGTTTTATTGTATAAAGTACATTAGCCCAAATGACATCAGTGGCCACTGCATGATGGACTCTGTTACAGGAGAACACAGTCCTTGTCTGAGACCTGCCTGGGTGCAGGTGGGTGTGAAAAAACACCTTGAGCAGACTAACAGAGACATAGATGCATAGTCACAGATCCCACTCAAGGTGTTTAAAGCCTTTCTGACTTACCTGTAACATCACAAGGAATGGCACCTAAGTTTTGGGTTTTCTATACCTGACTCAAGTCTCTAGATTTTGTGTTTCCAAGCTCATCTTGTATTTTCAGTAGGACTTCAGGTGCTAATTTTCCCAAATAACACAAGTTTGATTGGTGTGAGATAATGGAATAATCCAAGTCATTAATAAGCACTTAAAGTGTTCATCCTAAAATGGATGATTTTTAAAGATAAACTTTTGAGCAGGTACCCAGGCAATTGTTGCAGAACAGTCCAAGCAAGCTCACCTCCTTGCTAACCTGGTGCTAAACTTTAATTTTCACACTCTCAGTCCTTGCCTTCAGTGAAATGATGTGTCACCTGCATGGCATTCCAATGGGAGAAACAATGAAATGCACCTTCAGCTGTGCTTAGCAAACAACCAATGGGACTTTGACACCAGAGATGGGTTCCCCTCAAAGTTGGTGAAATATTGGTCAGTTGTTTTCTCTCCCTGACGTCTGAGGTATGAAATAGTTGAGATGAGGCTTGTTCTCTGATGCCTGCTGAATCTCAGTCAGATGGAGATTAATCTCAGCTAGCTCAGCCTTGCCCTTCTCTCACCTTACTGGGCTAGACTGCCCTGTGCTGCTGAGAAGGCTGATGTTACCACAGGCACTTGACCTGACTTGTGTAGGTATGAGAACTAGCAAGGGACAAAAAAACCCCAGACAAAGCTTCACTTTTATTCCCTTCTTATTTACAATCACAATAGTGACATTTGACCAGAAGTCTAGACTGTTATCACACAGACCCCCAGATTTCCCTCTAGGAGTTAAATTTATAAAGGTGTTATCTTTATAACTGTAAAAGTGCATCACTATGTAAATAAACATTATTTTTTTTCCCCTGAAAAGCAAGTATAAGGGGCAACATTTCCCTGCATCTAGGGTCTTTCCATACTTTGCAACTTCTTGCTCGTTGAGTTTAGCTTGTTGTCATTCTTCTTCTGAGTTCTTTGACAAATGTTTGTCCTGTGCTCTTACTCTCACATGTGAAAGGTACTGCTTGCTTATTGACTTGAGATATCAGCCAGGAGCTGCCAAGGACTGTTGAATGTATGTATGATTTAGGTGGAGACAGCAGGGGGGAATCCCCAGGAGACAGCAGCATTTCAGAGGTATGGGAGCTGCAGTGGTGCAGACAGTGTAGAAGGGAGAAGCACAAAGTCTCAAAACCAGAAGAAGGGAGAGGATGAGTATGTTTAATCCAACAGTGATAATTCAGATGAAATCAGTGACCAGTCTGTGTTGACATGCTCTGTGCTGGCAGAGTGTGGAGTGGTATCAGTGTACATGTGTTCTGTACCAAGTCCTTGGATCCCCATTACAGTTCTGATCCAGCCCTGCTGCATATGGATCATTCTCATTAGCAATAATCAGAGTTACATGCTCCAATTAAATCTTTCATATGGCATGTATTACACACCATATGGTAGATGCCTTGAAAATTCTTTTAACTGTAGTAGACATGGAAATGACAGTTAATCACAATAGTTCATGAAGGTTTGGGGTGCACTGATTAAGTGGATGTGGCAGACATATCTGAGGCAGCTTCAAAGCAGCTCCATCACCCAGGCACAGCCTGTCTGGGCCCCCACCTGCAGGCTGTGCTGCCTGCTCTGCTGGGCCTGGCCTTCCTGCAGCACCAGCACTTCTCAGCTGTTTGGGTGGTGCCTGCTCCACACACAGGCGTTTGTTTGGAGGCTGCTCTTCTATTTTTTCCCTGGTTCCAAACCATCGTGGTATGTGGTCCTCCTTGCAGCCTCAACATTTGGTTTGCTGCTTTATGGGGTTTTTTTGGTGAGACATGCATTTCTTTAAGTGTGAGAGTGACTGTAGCTGTGGCTTCAATATAAGGCTTTTTTTTTTTTCTGAGATAGAAAAAAGAATTTTCTTTTAAATAATATTTTTCTTTTTGTTTTTGTCTTTAACTGTACCATAGACATGAAATAGAGCTAATTTGTATTGTAATCTCAATTGCAGTAGTGAGAATTTATCTATAGAGAGTTTATCTATAAAACATTCCATGCTTGATGACTTTCCAAATCCTGCCTTATTTTGCACCTTAGCAAACATGTTAAGCATGGCATAAAGCAGATTTTAATTTTGTTCACCACATGCAAAGGCAAAATGTGAGCTGAGTTGGTCTGTCACATATTTGAGAGCTGAAGGCTTAAGCCCCTCAGTGTGAAGGCCAAGCTGCATTTTGTGGCCATACCTGGAAGTGCTGCTGCTCTTACCTGAGCCCAGGGCAGCACAAACCTGCTGCTCTTCTGGGTCCAGCAGCTCCTAGAAAATGGTCAGAAATGGCACCAAGAAGAATTCTGTCTAGATAGCAAGGGAAAAAAAATGAGGTGAGAGTGGTGAAGCATTGGAAAAAGTTTCTCATGAGAGTTCTTGACTCTCTGTAGCTGGAGCTGCTCAGAACTGGGGTGGACAGGGCTTGGGTAACCTGATCTAAATAGCTCAGAGAGGGTCTGGAGTAATAACTTCAGAGGGCTCTTTCTGTTTCAGTTATCCTCAGGATCTGTGAATCTGCAGGCTGGGGAGGTAGAAGGGAATCTCTGCCCATCCTTTGGATACTCTCAAGAGGCTCCAGCAGGAAGATGCTGTGTCAGGTGCCAGAGCAGAGTAGCTGTGGTGATGGAAGAGTCTGCAGAAGTCCTGAGTGTGAACTGGCCCTTTAGCAGCCATTGCCTGAATTGCAGCAGCTCCTTGAGCAGCACTGCTTTCATGTCTGGCACTGCAAGGATTGTTGCTTCACCCAAAGAATGACAAAAATTTAGCAAAGCAGTCTCTGTTATTCACAAGTTTTCTATCATTAGGCAAATTCTGCACTGTTCAGCTGTGCCACAGTTGTCTCCCTTGCTGAAAACAAGAGTCTCTTCATGATTTCTAATTAGAGTAATTAGAATAGCATATGGCCTATTCTGTGTAATGCAATAATAAGTTATTACTTCATATCTAGAGAGCTTAAAAATATTAACATTTTGCTTCTTGTGGAAGCACTAAACCCCATGTCCACTGAGAATCTGTGTGCTCACACCCACCTCTGCTGCAAACAGCCCAGCCTGGATCAGCAGGTGACTCAGTGACCAAGAGCTCTGGTGATGGGAGAGCCAAGGCTGGAGACAGTAAAACTCTCAGGGATGTGGAGACCTGTGTGGATGGGATTTTCCCAGCTGCTGTGCAAACTCCAGGAACTGGAATTTCACCAGAAAAAAGCCAATGACACTAAGTGGGATGACCAATTCCCTCAGCTAATTTCCCTCTGCAGGGTCATAAGCCTAGGAAATGATATCACAGCTCTGCTAACAACCAGAGCTCTGCAGCTATGTTCTTCTCACAGCTATGAAATCCCACTTCTTTTTTTTCTGCTGGAAGGGTGTGTGCCTGTGAGTGCATAAAACATACAGTAGGTAAATACATTGAAGGGCTCTGGTAATTTCATGGTAACCACAAGAGCAAAGCTCAAGTTGTTTGTGATGTTAACAGAAACCAGAGATGTCTGTATGTATGGCCTCATTCACAGCCTCTGAATTGCCTTTTATATAGCTCATGGATCACACAAGAGTTTAAGAGGAAAAATATTTTCTTTAAATTCATGTACATAATGTCCCTTTTCCTTCCAACATACCAGAAGAAGGTCTGATAATTCTGACTTATTGTAAAACATTACTGTATTTATTTTTAATACAGAAATACATTCAGCACCTACGTTTCACTACAAGGTATTTATGTCATGAAATGAAAAATCTAATACCAAAAGTGAAGTCACACAACCAAAATAAATAGAAAATCAATATGCCTGCAATATTCTTTTGGAGAGATTACCAGTCTCACCAGAGAAGGTGTGAAGCTTTAGCAGCACCTTGTGGCATATCTGGAATGGAGGTCACTCTTCCAAGGGAGAAGGCCAGGGAACACCTCTGGGGCTTTTAGGAATTAATAGAATTAATATCTTGTTCACATGTCTGTCACAAGACTGGGCATGGTTTAGGATTTGCAGCTGAGCTCTGTTCACATTGACACCTGTGAAATCCCACTGAACTTAAATGGAAAGAGATTTGTCTGGGATAAAAAGATCAGGAAAATTGGTGGCATTAAACTTAGTTTACTGCTGATGAAACTACTGGAAATAGGGAAGGGAAGAGATTTTGTGATGCCTCCAGACCACAGAGATTATTGGGCACTTTGAGACTGAGCCTTTGAAGTCTTCCAACCATGACTGTATTAAAAGCAAACTCGTGTGTGTTCCAGATATTTTTTTTGTGGAAAATTCTTCCCATAATTGTATCTCTGCAGGCTGGTGACTGGGCAACTGCAGAATCTGGCAGAGCATTTCCCAAGAAGAAATGTTTCTAGGGCAGATAAACGAGCCTTTGTTGCACGTGGGGTTGGCTGTGCAGATGATGTTCTTCACAATCAGCTCCTGTGGTGGGTGTTGCAGGGCTGAACCAGCTCCTCCTGGGCAAATCCATTCTGCTGGGAGGGCTCTGAGACTAACCATTTGGCCTGGAAAAACCAAACATCAAAACAGAGAAAGGAATGTGGCTCTGTGTGTGTGTGTTTGACTTTTCCCTTTTTTTTCCCCCTTTCTGGATTCATTTTTAGTTGTATCAGCTCCCTGTTTCAGTTGTAGCAGCAAACAAACTGGACTGGGGCAGCATGGAAATAAGATTGGGTGACTTGTTTGTTAAGAAGGAAAGGAAAGAAAAACCCAAGAGTTTGCAGCTGTCAGTGCTGCTGTGATGTCACCATGAAATGCAGTCAGGTACAAGCAGTGTCTGCTGTTCCTGAGCAGCAACAGCCACAGAATGTTTCTTTGTGGGTGAGTTTCTGATTGTCCCAGTCCATGACTGAGGCAGAGTGTGCAGTTTGGATTTGAGGAGCCCTCCAGACAACAGGACACTCGGGAATCACTGAGATCTGCTCCCTTGGGGAGTGTTCTGTGCCTGAGCACCACAGCCTTCACTACCAAGGGGTTAACATAGGTCAGCTTATGTCCTTTCATCCCCAAACCACCCACCTGTTTTCTGAAGACCCAAAACATGTCTGATTAGTCCAAACGGGTTCAGGTTGGTTAATTAAGGAGTAATTAAGGCAGCTGAGGACCATGTGAAGCTGCAGAGGGTTTTTCAGGGGCTGATGTTTGAGTCTCTCAAAAACTGCTGAAGGGAGGAGGGAAGGATGGGAATGGAAAGTTCTGAAACTCTCACTAGAGTCTCTTTCCTCCTGTAGATCTCAGGACCACAAGGAGAAAAAGCTCCTGATACCCTTCCCCAGGCACCTTATTCACCCCATTGCTTCCAGGCAGACCACCTAAGATATGCAGGAGTTGATGCCTGAGGTGTGCCCAACTAGCTCTGCATGTGCATGTGAGTGTGTGTGTGTTTGTGTGTGTGTGTTTGTGTGTGTGTGTGTGTGCCTGACTGTGTGCACAAGGATCTGTGCAGATGTGCACTAGAGCCCAGCTGAAGGGGTTCAGTGGACTCTCCATTTCTCTCTCCACTGGCTGGTGCTTTGGTGGGTTTGTGCTGCTGCAAAGCCACAGGGCAGTGAGGAAAACAACTCAGCATCAGAAATATGTTTTCATCCTGTGTCTATGTGTCTGCCATAATTCATTACTTCCCCTGACCTCTGCTTTGGAAGGGAAAAAAAATCACTCAGTTCTAGAGATAATCTACATATCTTAAAGCCAAAATTCCTTTGTCTATGGATTTGGAACATGAAGGCAAAATTAAGTTTGAAGTGGAAATTGACTTTACAGTGCTAACCGAAGAGTAATTGCAACTTCTCCAATGTATGGAAGAGTGCAAAGCCACGTGGGCTCAGTGCCAGTGCTGCAGAGCAATGACATTCTGAACAGGCAAAGGATTTTTAGGATGAAGATAAATTTAGCAGTGTAAAAAAAAAAGGAAAAAGATAAAGTTACTGTCTGAGAAGCTCTGAAAGAGGGCACCATGTCTGTGTTTGATGGGTTGGTTTGTGTTATTTATTCAAGGCTTCTCAATAGTTACTTTCCAAGTTCTTGTTGCATTTTGTCACTTGAGAAATCCTGGTTTGTTTTGTTCACCCTTTTATTGTTTTCTACTATTCCACTAAGACAGAATTGTGATGGGGAAGAGCTTTGATGGTGAAAAGAGGCAGGATATTGTGCAGCCTTCTGACTTTGGAAGTCAGTTGGATGCTTACCCTGATTTTACTGTCTGGGCTGGTGGCCTCCTGGGTTTCAGTGGTACCAGGATAGAGCAAGAGACTGAGTGGATGGCAGAGCAAGGAATGTCATCCAATGACAGGACAAGAGGCAATGGGAGCAAGTTGGAGCACAAGAGGTTTAGGATCAACACAAGAAGGAACTTTTTCTCAGTGAGGGTGCCAGAGCTCTGGAACAGGCTGCCCAGGGGGGTTGTGGAGTCTCCATCTCTGGAGACTTTCCAGACCCGCCTGGATCTGTTCCTGGGTGACTTGGTCTAGGTGATCCTGCTCAGGCAGGGGGGTTGGACTGGATGATCTTCTAGGGCCCTTCCAACCCCTAATATCTATGGAACTATGAATCTATCCCTGGGCAGCCCTTGCTCATGTGAATGATCTGGAACTGTGGCTCCTGCAGTGTCCTGGTGGTGCTGCTGCTGTGTCTGCAGAGTCCTAGTCAAGACCCAGCTGCTTGCTTTAGAGGAGAGGTACTGGTGGGCGGGTCGGGTAAGGCCAAGCGGTGCCAGCCCCAGAGAGCAGCTGCCCCCCTGCAGCCCTGTCGCTTGTGTGTTCCAGATCCAGAACAACCTGTGGGCCGGGAACGCGGGCGGCGGCTCGGTGGTGACGTCGTGCATGCTGCCCAGGGACAGCTCCTCCTGCATGGCCCCCTACTCCCACCCGCCCCGCACGGACTCCGCCTACGCCGGCTTCGCCAGCCCCCAGAACCAGTTCGGCCACGTGCCCCTCAACAACTTCTTCGGCGACTCGCTGCTGTCGGGCGCGGCCAACGGGCACGCCTTCGACGCCAAGCCCGAGCTGGAGCGCAGGTCCTCCAGCATCGCCGTGCTGCGCATGAAGGCCAAGGAGCACGCCGCCAACATCTCCTGGGCCATGTGAGCGGGCAGCTCCCTCGCCCCACGCCCCCCTACGCTTCATTACTGGTTTCATAGCGAACTGAAAACGTCTCTGCCTCCCATATTTAAAGGACACGACAATAATGCTGCGTGTGGAATGCTAGAAATCACGGTATGCACCATATCTGCTTAAACAAAATGCGAGATAATATTTAACAATAAAACGAGAATAAACCAAAGAGATTTACCATGCGCCGAGCTCAACGAGCCCTCTTGGTTTTGGTTTTTATATAGAAATATTTTTTTTTGTTGTACCAGCTGATGAAATATGATTATAGAACCTGCAAAAAAGAATAAAACTATTAAGCGAATATGTCTGCTTGGTTTTTAGCAGTCCTAACAAAATGTCTTACAAGTGAATACTCCATAAGGGAACAGCTCTGTAAAGGAAAATAAGTTAATTTTACTAATTTACATGAAGTAAATCTGTGTAGAGAAGGAAACATCTGATTGTTGGTGGTGTAGGTGGAATTTTAGACCTCTCAGTGCTGTGCAGCTCTGCTTTTCTGGAAATTCACCTTTCGCTCCTGCTCAGTTCACAACTAATGCAATGAGATACTCCTTTATTTTATAGATCTGACTATATTCCTATTAATTGGATTTTTTCCTGTGCCAAACACATCACTTTAAATGGGATCACGGTGTTTAATTGTCAAGGATGTGCAGAGATGATGTAAATCAGCTGGTGTTTAAATGAAACCTTTGAGGCTGAGATGCAGCAGATTGAATTAGATCGTGGACTAGCCCCGTGGCACTTCCAGCAACATCCAGATTTATAAAACCCCACAAAGCAGCAAAATCTTCCCGTCCAGTCGCTTTTACCAACTGGTTCCTGTTATGGTCAGATTGAAATGAGACAGTCCAACGAGGTTTGCCAGTTTTCATTTGTAACTGATCTCAAGTTGCTCCAAGAGTATGGGTTTTTTGTTTTATTTACAGTTTGTGGATACTTTGCTTGTTTGTTGTGGGTGTTTGTTGGGTTTTTTCCTTGGTTTTGCTTGTTTGGTTTTGTTTTCAGAGAATAACTCTGGTTTGCTGCCTTTAAAGCTGATAAGAAAAACCTTTTCAGCTGCAGTGGCAGCAGGATTTGGCTCTCAGCTCCCAGCCTATCACACAGGAATTAAAATGTCAGCAGACTTTCTGACATTTCTGCTGGAAAGGGGGGGAAAAAAATAGAGGAGAAGAAAAATACTTTACATCTGGAGAATTGCTATCTGCTTTGATTTACTTCTCCTCCCTTTCCCCTGTCACATTCCAGGCTCCTTCAGATGAGTGAAATGTCAGCCCCTGAAAGCTGCAGCCAGTGGCTCAGGTTCACAGAGGCAGAGTCTGAGTGCAATGAAGGTTTGTGTGGCTGTGATTAGAACAGGATCCACCTCTCTGGGCACCCCCTGCTCCCTTTGCCTCTCTCTGGCCATTAGTTAGGAGAGGGGTGGGTGGGGGAGGAAGATCAGGGGAGCACATTCGATCCCTGCTAAAGAACTAAAAGAAACTCACAGGAGCCCCCAGGCTCCCTCTCTCCCACTCAGGAGGCTAAACTCACAAACAAAAATAGGAGTCGGGTCTGTTCTGTCATCTTTGGAATAAACAACTTCCAAACCATCAGGATCAGTAGAAAAGGGGAATTTTAGAACAGATCCTTACAGAGCTGAGTGAAAGGAAGGTTCCCCTGCTTGCCATCAGTAATGAACTCGAAATTTAACACACATGTCTACTCCAATTGGTGGGTTCCTAATTTTATTCTCCTGTAATAACTTCAATAACTTTAATAACCTTGTAATAACTTCAACTTTGGCCTCAGGAGCTGGGAAGGAGTATTCTGGATAGAAATTATCTTTTTTTAATTATTTTTTTTAAATTATCTGTTTAGACAGCAGTAAAATGAGCTTTATTATTTAAAGAAAAAAATATGAGTACAGGTAAAGATTGCTAAAGGTACTGGCTTTGTAGACATTGTGCCACATGCAGAAAGAATTAAAATGATTGAAATGCAAGGGGATCTTTAGCAGATCAAACGTACAACTTTTAAATCCAAATCTGTTTTTTTTTTTTTCAGTTTCCACATTTATTTTTTTTTAAGGTATTACTTTAGAACATGTCCAAGTATTTCCCAGGTAATTTTTATTAGGATATAATTAGTGGATGAAGAAACAAAACTTATCTGTCAGACCCCTCGGCATAACCTGGGGCAACCGGACCAAGGTGCTGTTCAGCCGTGGCAGGATCTGGCCCAGGCTGGCTTTAGGCCAGGCTCAGCTGTTTTAAACCAGGGTGAGCAGCTCCTCATCCCCCAGACAGAGCCAGCAGGGCTCTCCATTCATGCACTGACTCTAGCAAAGAGGCATTTTTGTGTGTGGAAATCATTTGGGTTTCTGTTCGAGTCGCACGATTTTATTTTCCACTGCACTCCCACCTTTGACAGGACTTGTGTTCTCCTGCTTTGATTTTATCCACTTAATGATTGCTTAGCACAAGCAGCTAATCTCTTTGCTGCTTCTTCAACATGTGGCAAATGCACTGAGAACAATCTGAGGTGATTTACACAGCCTTCCTGCCAAGCACTTGAACTAATGGCTGAGATATGTGATCATCGTGCAATGCTGAGAAGTAAATTTATAGAACTTCTGGGCAAAGAGTCCCCATCCTGCTAAAAGGGAAAGTGAAATATTGTTGTAATTATTGCTGCTGAGAATTTGTGGTGACATAGCACTGCCCTATTTCTTCCTCCCAGGATTGATTCATCCACAGTCTGAAAATGTTAAGCCTGTATTTGAACAATTTTGTTGAACAGCTGTAAATTTCTCTATGAGAAGGAAAAGTCAAGATTTGTACCTGAAATGAGGGGTGGACAATGTTCATTTAGAGGGGTGGACAATGTTTGTTTAGTAGCTAAGGACCCAGTGTCCTTAGCACAGAGATGGTCCAAGGAGCTGGACATCCCTGATCTCTACCCACGGGTCTCTCAGCACTGCCATGTGCCGCAGGAACATGTCAATGGACATCCTTTGTTGCTGAGAATGAGAGGAAATGAACTATATTTATCCCTTAATCCCTTTATTGTTATAATATTTTACACTGTCAAGATGTTAAAAGCATTTTCCTTTGATTCTGAACTCAATGGTAAGGCCTGAAGCACCTAAGTTAGCAACACAACCAACACTGTGCATTCAGTACTGAGATGGAAGGAAATTGTTGGCAAATAATAAAATATGATTGTGTTTTCAAAATGACATATGAATTAATAAGAGATTGATTAATTATATTGATTATTAATCAGAATTAGATCAGGCTGATCAGAGTTAGAACTCATTGAAAACACTTAAAATACTAAAATTCAAACCATTTTCAGGGGAAGAAGAGTGAGGGTGCAGAGATGGAGTGAAGGAGGAAACCTACACCCAAGGCATCCCAACCTTCCCCCTCTTCCCTAAACATAAAATTATTTCTATTCAATTTATTATTTATTGCCATCTCTGTGTCTGTTTGCAAGAGCTGTGTGGGTTGAAGGAGGGATGTATGACATGGGATGTCATGGATTGGGAAAGAAAAACAAACACGTGAGTCTTCAAAATCCATTATCTTCTCAAAATGTAAGGGTTTTGAGGCAGGTCCAAACTTCATCTTAGTTTCCATTCCCAGCAAGGGTTGCCCCACAGGAATGAATAAGCAGCAGGCTAATGTCTGCATCAATGTCTACTCAGCAATGCTGGTTAAATCAATGTTGGTAGCATGAACAAGCACATTTGGAGGATATTTGGTTCTAGGACTGAGATAAAAATCCCTTTCTGAGTGGCTTATTCACAGGCACTTGCTGGCTCAGAGGATGCTGCTGACACCAGTGCTTTCCATCCTCACTACAGCAACAACAACCCCACAGCTTGTCCATCCCCAGCTGAGGCAACAACAGCCTCTGAGTCCTTGAATTAATAAAATAATGGAAATAGTCTTCCTCCTACTTGTAGTCCTGTGGGAATATCCATGCACACACCAGCCTGAGTCCCACGGTCACCACACCTGGGCCAACCCTCTTCCATAACCCACTAGTGGCAAAGCTTGGAGTCCTGCACCCCAATTGTTCAGGGAGTGAGCAATTTAGTGATATTTATATAATTAGGGGAAGGTTAGCTGCTTGGAGCTGCAAGAAGTCCTATTTTCACAAAGCTTTGGCCTTTCTGAGCAAGAAAAAGGTGGAGTTAAAGTGAAAACTCAGAGTGCCCTCAAAAAAAGGCAGAGGCACCTGAGGCTGCCTAGACTCAGTCACATTTACTGAAATTATTTTGCCTGCCTTATTCA
>VYZU01071911.1:52838-76082 GCA_013401355.1 Ceyx cyanopectus
AAACTTTATATATAAATTCCTTATATACAAAGCAAGTGAGGACAAAAGCAATTAAATTTCCTATTTTTAAGCAAACAATAAAAATGTAGTTTTGTTCTTGTCTAGCGTACTTTTTTTTTTTTAAAGAAGAAATTTTCTGTGTACTTACACAGGCTAGTGCCAAATAGTAAGTAGTCCACGGATTTAATCTAAAAATATATTTTTTTAAAGTCTGGAATAGAGGAATATGGACTATTCTTGAAGTTTTTAGTGCTTCTTAAAGGATGTACAAGATATATACTGTATATAAGATTAATCCTGCCTTTGATGAAATAAAGGACTTCCCCAAATCCTAATATGTTCATTGTTGTTCTGTGTGAAGGGTGCTGTGACCTGTTTTCAGCTTTATCCTCACGCCACAGCTCCCAGGCAGGGAAAAGCAGGAGCTGACCAAGCAGCACGGGCATCATCCTGGACATAACTGTCAGGCAGCAGATGGCAGCAGCTCTAATATGAGTTGGTCAGACTATGTCTAAGAGACTGAGCCATGGCTGAAATGGATGTTTTTATTATTATTAATTATAAGTGATGATATTTATTATATTAGTAATATTATTTATTGATATTATTCATTATTCTGTTATTTAACCAAAGAGATGGTCTTGTATATGAAATAAAAAATTATATTTCAACAGAAATTTTTTTATTTTTTTTTTTAACAGAATACATATAGCTATTCATTGAGTTTCTTCCATGGAACATTTATTTACTTAGTTTAAATTAATTTGCTCTGAAGCCTCTTGTGTCTGTCGCAGTAATGTAGGTGACCCACCCCCACCCCAGGGCAGATATACTGCAGAGAGACAGAAACTTTCCTTCTCTGTGCAGAAACATCCATCCTGGTGCTCGTGGAGGGGAAATCTCCCAGGAGCTCACTCCAGATGCAATGTCAAGTGTACAAAGAGCAGAATAATTGCAATTATACAGGATTTATTCTCTTGCTATCCTTGCGATTGCTGTAACTGTAAATAAATACACTCCTGCTGCAGGTTTATTTTGTTTTGCAGAGGGAAGGACAGATTTGCTTCCTTTCCCTGCAGTTGGAACCATGGCAAGCTGCAGAGCTGGGGGGGTAGGAAAGCTGCAAGCTGGGAAAGGACCTGGGGGTGCTGATCAACAGGACTCTGAATATGAGCCAGCAGAGCACTCAGGTTGGCCAAGGGGGCCAGTGCCATCCTGGCTTGGATTACACACACTGTGGCCAGCAGGAACAGGGAGGTAAAGGTCAACATTTGTTTACAACTGTATTTTAATAAAGAAAACATGATTAAATACTCTAGTTCAAAACTCTTCGTAAGATTTCTTTGTTATTCCAATTTCTAAGATTCAGCTGAAATATAATCTTTTGGGGCTATATTTTAATATATTTTATATATCAGTCAATAAGAAACTAATTTCTTGCTGGAATCTATTCCGACATGACTTTAAATGTTTTTAGAAGGCACAAATCTTGTTGTAAATGACAAGTGGGTGAAAACAGGGAGGAAGGTTGTTCTGCTCTGGCAGGGGGTTGGACTAGATGATCTTCTAGGTCCCTTCCTGACACTCTGTGATTCTGTGAAGTGCTCACAAAGGGTTTTTAAGATAGATTTTTAGAATTTTAAATGGAAATTATTATATATGTAATATACCAAGTATTTAGTGAAGAATTTACCTCTGCTGTGTACAGAAAACATGAGCAATGTTCTTGTTCAGCCCCTTCTGTGCATCCCTGAATCCCCGCGTCTCCAGCATTCTAACTACCTGTCGTCACTCTCCTCTGAAATACCTTCAGAAACCAGCCCTTTGCTGTTTGGTAGTGGCTAAGTCCTCAGGTTCTGCACCGTTCCCAGCCCAGGACATCATTAGCAGAGGGAAGGAGGCAGCAATAAACCAAGTGGAGATGAAGCTCGTTGACACACGCGGGGTCTGCGCTGAGCGCGGCCTCAAAACGAGCTGAGCTGCTCCAGCCACTGCTGGGCTCCCAGGCCCCTAGTTAAGATTTTTATAAGCCTGTTCACGAGAAAACATCACTGGGGAACATAATTGTTATTTCCACATGCCCACGTTCCATTTTCGGGGATTACTGAAGTGTGAATTCTCAGGTATTTGTTGCAGCTGTCTCCTGTCAGCCATAATCCCACAGCCCGCTGCTGGCCCTGCAGGGTAGGCACTTGAGCCTAAGGTCAAAGGTTCTTCAGCTCTTGACTAATGCACCTCATTAGAAGAGGAAAGCAGAACGTTGCCAGCAATTCAGATGTCATGAGAAGTAACAGAACTATATATTTCCAGTCGTGTTAAACAGGTTTGGTTTGTTTTAGACAATGAACAACAAAAAAAGAGCTGTGGGTTTCCCATTCACAGCCACTGGAAGCACAGAGTGTTTAGTTTGCTGGGATGTAGGGGTGTGCAGCTAAATTAGGAGGAAATAAAATAATTGGTAGTTTAATCATGTGCAGCATCTTTTATTACGGCGAGATGCTGGTCATAAACAATGCTCAGGCATTTGAGCTAAAATGAACATATTAGCTGAGCCAAATGCTTTGTTTCTTACATTAATGTCAGGTAATGGTTTTATCCTGTGCTGAAAAAATAATCACCTCATAAAACAGCAGTTTTTGATTAAACAATGAAACTGGAACTGAAGCACAACTGAACTACTGAGTAAATGTAGGCTACTACATCTCCTACAAAAGCTTTTTATTAGCTCCCTGTAGTCCCTGCTTTGGAGATGAAAACAGTTATTTGCATTTGGACAAGACTGTGTTTCGAATGCCTTTTGACTTTTAACTGCCATGGGCCCTTCTAGGTGTTTGTCATCGTCACATTCTAAAGGAGCTTTTTTACAAGGTAATTACATGAACTCACTTGCTTGTAGAATTTGAACTGTAATTATTCAATTATTCAGCTTCATTAACTGCAGTAAGTCAACTTACGTGCTGGTATCCAAAGTTTAAAAGAAATAAATGTCAGCTGTAGTTGTAAAGCAGTTGCTATTTAAACAAAACTTTTTGTGTATTAATTGGATGGAGATGGAGAAATGGAGATATAAAATCCTAATGCCATCAAACCAAAAGCATCTTCCTCGGATTTCTAAGTGATCTGAAATGTCCCTAAAATTTCTTTCATCAGTCTTGTGTCTGACAAGCATTCTGGGACTGCAGCTAAGATTTTCTGCCTTTTCCATACATTTTCTGGAATACAACCCTTAACCATGTGATTTAATCACTAGAGCAAACAACAACACAGGGATAGATGTGATATCATAATCTCATTTTTTATACCATGACTAAAAGTGTTTTTCTGACAATTTGGTATCAGAAAAATCCTGTCACTTCTTCTATGTGTAGTTACCTCCGATGTAATTATGAAAGATAAATGTGAGATAAGACATTTTGTTTTATTGGATTAACTGATAAATTTGGGCAATGTTGGACAGTTCAGCCACGCAATTCTTCCTTTGCCTTGAGAGTGTCACAGTTATAAGAGCAATATTTTTGTGCCTTGTCCAGTGCCTCTCATTCTGGATAAGATGTGACTCACGCTAGAGATTAATTGGTATTTTCATCATCATTTTATAGCAAGTAATTCTTAAAGATTTGCTTGTAACATATTAGGTTTGCTGCCATTGTGAGAATACATATATTGTTATTTTAACTTAAGTAAAAACACTACACTGATGTTTGGTTCCATCTGAAGACAGAGGAATCACACGGTGAATTATCTGTGGGGATTTTTTTCCTGTTTATTGACAAAAATAAACCACCAACTTTCTTAAAACATGTTCTACCTGATCAGCTGATTTCTCTGCCCACATCTCTTTCAGCCACCACAGCTATTGCTGCTAAGGTCCCCTTTGAAGCCACAAGACAGTTTAAGCCATGCAATATTTTTCCTCTCTGTTTGGGAAGGTACAGCTATGATTTTCTACCTGAGTTGACAAGCCAGACCATAACCAGTGTGGCACGCTGGATGTTTTCTGCTGAGCACTTGGCTCACATCACTCACTTTTCCTCAGCAGTCTTCTGCTTGTGTCTTTCTCCTAGCAACTTCTTAAATAAAAACAGAGACACTTCCCAGCTCGGGGAAACGAAATCATCCCGTAACAATAACAGGGTTTAATCTGGGTTGTAGCAGTGAACACAGTTACTGGACAAGCTCATGTTTCTCTCACCAGTGCCATTTACTGCAGCTGTAAACTCTAACCTTCTGGTTAGTAAAAGTTGTATGAACCCCATCCTGCTCACTGAAGAAAAACAGTCACATCTGAGGCAGTTCTCACTACCCAGTTGTTTCACAGAACCATTCAGGTTGGAAAAGACCGTTGGGATTGAGTCCAACCATCGCTCCACCAAGTCCACCACTAAGCCACGTCCCCAAGACCACATCCATGTGGCTTTCAACACCCCCAGGGATGGTCCTTTTCCAGCTACCACAGAGCAGAAGGATGAAGGGGCACCTGAGGACTTGCCATGCCTTCCTGTGCCTCCCAGTGCTGGGTGGACTGTTTAAGATAAGCATCTCCCTTCTATGATTATCAAGAAGCACCAAACATTTCTGCATAAGCAAAAAGTCTATTCAAGTTGGTCAGAGGGAGAAGAAAGTCTTTCTGTGCAGTCTATGGATGCAAAAGCAGAGCATCCTTACTCTGACAGTAAAGGAGACTGGAAACATGCTTGGGAACAAGCTCAGTCTCCTTCAGAGCTGTTGACAGGCACACATCTCCAACCTCTGCCATTGCTGTGGGAAACAGGCTTTCAGAGACAATGGCTGAGCAGCCCTGATCTCAACATGAATGCAAAAGCTATCTGTTCCAGAGAGCTACTGTTCTGCATCTGCAGCCTTCCTCTTGTGTCCTCTCCTCTCTGTGCTTTTCATTTAGCAGCGAGCAACATTTTAAGCTCTAATGTTAAAGGGAGAAAAAAAAGAAAAAGGAAAAGAAGTGGGGAAATGATTGAATTACATAGAACATATTTTCCTTTTAAAACGCAGTAAAAGATTCAACAGCTCAGACTGCTCAGGGGTGATCACATTTCTGTCAGAAGGTGCTCTGTATCTTGGGGGCAATGTACATATCACACACTGCTGATAGCTCAGCAGATGGTTTTTTTATTGAAAGTCACAGAAAAGAGTTGCAATAAAACCCTGCATTAACAGCCAGAGCTCGAGCCCAGGCTGCCTTGTGATTTATGCACTCTCCTTGGGTTTTGATCTTTTAATGAATGGGACTTGCCACGTTATATGCTCTTTTGGGATATTCTCCCTCACCACACTCATTACTGTGCTCTCCCTGTTGATTTATCAGGCAGCTTCACATGGTTTTTTCAGGTCATACCATTTTAGGTTATTCCTTGTACATCGGATTGTTCTTTCTGAGTGCCCTTCACCTCTACATAAAGCTAATAATAGGAAATAAAATAGGATAAATCCACAGCTTCTCTAATGCAGAATGGATATTTTTTCCCCTCAAGGAATAAAGTTCTTTAGGAACTACCTTAGTTCAGAGACTAAAACACACAGAAAGGTCTTCAAGCACCATCCACAGCTCTTATTTACATTTGAGTCTCTACAAGTTTTTATACTTGCCTCATGAAAATAACTTGGGGTAAGAATAATTTTTCAAATGTTATTAATAGATAAAAAGTAATCCAAGGATAAATGCTTCCAGACTGCAGCTACTGTGTGTATCTAGGCTAGACATATATATCTCAGCCTTTTGTTTTTATTTTAGTCTGACTAATTGTCTTTGTCTTTAATGACTCTCCTTTAAATGTCTGCTTTATGTTTCACAAATACTTAATCATTGCTTCTCCTCATCTATTTATTGATGGAGTTTAAACATGCACATATGAACTGAAGTGACACTACCTGAGGAAATGCTGAGCAGAAACCTGATTGCCCATCATCCAAATAAAATCTTTTCTCCTAGCTGAAACTAATAAAAACAATTATGCCTTTGCTGTAAATGCAGGAAGAAAAGGCTGTGGAAATGAGAATTGTTACAGGACGTATAAAATCCACTTAAAAGGGGACCACAGGAGAAAACATCCTTGCTCAGGACCTCATCCTGGCCTGGAGGAGTTGTACCAAGAGGTCTAGCAAGTAAAGACACGTGTTGAAGCCTGGGAGAATGGTGTCTCGTGGATGGAAGCTCTTATGCTCTAATGAAACACCTTTGTGTATGATGTTATGTCAATAGAACAGCATGTGGCTTTGCTACACAGAAAAGCAATTATGGGAGTAATATTAGAGCCTGACTTGCCTTTGCCCGTTGGGTTCAGGGCTTCAGGCTCTAACCTGAGTCAGAATGATAGCACTTTCCTTCTTGTCAGCATCTCACAAGAAAACTTTCCATTCTTCTGAAGGTCCAGAAGCTCTTCTGATTGCTATATATATATATATTAGAAACATTTCTATTAGCTAAGATTTTACAATTTGCTTTTCTGATTTATTTTTTTTTTTTGTCTTTTTTAAAACCGCTGTAGATAGTGTGGGATATTTTAAATACTAGTGATTTGGTTTCTGGTTATTTATTGACTTTTCCCATATGATGTGTGTTGCAAATATGGTACAGCACATGTCCAGATTTCAGAGAAACCCCACAATGTAGTGTTAGATGATGTAGCTACAAAGAGTATGTTCTAGTGCTAGCCTGACTGTACTGGCCACTGATAACCTGCTCCATCTGTCTTGTCTCTGACATGCTGGCTGGACAGGGGAGGGATGGGGCAGCCTTTAAAAACAGGAGTCATTATGAGAAGAAACAGCAGCCCAGCAGCAGCCATGTATTTTGTTGAAAAGTTCAAGAGATCATCCTTTTTTCTTTCTTCTCTCTCTTTTTTTTTAACCTGCTTTAATGTCCATTATCACAGCAAACACGTGATTTCCTCAGTGAGATAGAGGATGGCTCAGTTTTTTCCCCCTTCATCAGCCTGGTGCTGTTGGTGCAGCTCCTTGGAGCCCATTTGGACAGCCAAATATGAGTATATAAAACCAGTCTGGTTTGTGTGCTGTGGTTGATGGCATTCACTGCACTGTGCAGCATGTTGGCTGTGTGCTCACTGGGATGTTTGCACATGGCCTAGGAAAATGGAACCTTCTCTGGCAACGATGCTTCTGAAAATGCATTGCAGCTAGTGAGTTAATTAGTCGATGGGAGCACAGTCCAGACCCATTGTTTCATGGGAAATGTTCACACTGGCAGTGATGTCACACGTGCTGGCCACTGCCTAGATGAAGTGGGAATGTGAAGCAGCAGACAAACTGTCGCAGTTCTCAGAACTTCGCACCAAAAAGCAAGGTGGGGGGAAGGAGGAGATGTTGGAAGAGAAATGAAATATGGTAGAGATGCCAAGTACTGAGCACTCATTCATATCACGCTCTGGTTGAAGTGATAAGACCATAAAATTGCAAACTCTGTGTGCAAATGGAGTATAAACTTCTATCTCATGGAGAAAAGTCCCTCATCCTCGTTTGAAAGCTTTGGGGTGCCAAATCCCTTCCCACCCCTCCGCAGGCCGTGGGCAGAGGAAACGTCCCAGGTGGCTGCAGAAAGGTGCTAAGGAGACAGGCTTGTCTTGGGTAAGAGTTGGCTCTTACATCTTGAATTAAAGACCTTACATCTTGAAATAAAAAGAAATGGAAAACTGATGTCCATGGATGGTGCTGAGTACACTCGATGGAACTACCTGAGAGCTCACTCACCATTGGATAGTTATCATCTATCAAACGATGGTTTGAGGAAGGTATTTTGAAAAAATATAAATAAATTCATCTTAAACTGAGTGACCAGAGCCTGTACTTTTTGAAATAAACCCGGTAATGTCCATTTTCAACACAAAGATTTAAAATCAGCAGCATTATTAAAGTAAAACAGTGATGCCATGTCACAGAAAAAAAAATCTAAATTGAAGATAATAAACATATAATGTAATTAAGTCAAGTTTTTCATTTATTTTATTTTTTCTGACTAAAGATTTTTCTAATTACAACAGCTTTATGTTTATTTGTATCAAGTAAAATTCCTTCTCATGTGGAAGGCACAGTGAGATCTCTGTCTAACAGATGGCCTTCTCATGCTTTTAATTCNCTAGCTGAAACTAATAAAAACAATTATGCCTTTGCTGTAAATGCAGGAAGAAAAGGCTGTGGAAATGAGAATTGTTACAGGACGTATAAAATCCACTTAAAAGGGGACCACAGGAGAAAACATCCTTGCTCAGGACCTCATCCTGGCCTGGAGGAGTTGTACCAAGAGGTCTAGCAAGTAAAGACACGTGTTGAAGCCTGGGAGAATGGTGTCTCGTGGATGGAAGCTCTTATGCTCTAATGAAACACCTTTGTGTATGATGTTATGTCAATAGAACAGCATGTGGCTTTGCTACACAGAAAAGCAATTATGGGAGTAATATTAGAGCCTGACTTGCCTTTGCCCGTTGGGTTCAGGGCTTCAGGCTCTAACCTGAGTCAGAATGATAGCACTTTCCTTCTTGTCAGCATCTCACAAGAAAACTTTCCATTCTTCTGAAGGTCCAGAAGCTCTTCTGATTGCTATATATATATATATTAGAAACATTTCTATTAGCTAAGATTTTACAATTTGCTTTTCTGATTTATTTTTTTTTTTTGTCTTTTTTAAAACCGCTGTAGATAGTGTGGGATATTTTAAATACTAGTGATTTGGTTTCTGGTTATTTATTGACTTTTCCCATATGATGTGTGTTGCAAATATGGTACAGCACATGTCCAGATTTCAGAGAAACCCCACAATGTAGTGTTAGATGATGTAGCTACAAAGAGTATGTTCTAGTGCTAGCCTGACTGTACTGGCCACTGATAACCTGCTCCATCTGTCTTGTCTCTGACATGCTGGCTGGACAGGGGAGGGATGGGGCAGCCTTTAAAAACAGGAGTCATTATGAGAAGAAACAGCAGCCCAGCAGCAGCCATGTATTTTGTTGAAAAGTTCAAGAGATCATCCTTTTTTCTTTCTTCTCTCTCTTTTTTTTTAACCTGCTTTAATGTCCATTATCACAGCAAACACGTGATTTCCTCAGTGAGATAGAGGATGGCTCAGTTTTTTCCCCCTTCATCAGCCTGGTGCTGTTGGTGCAGCTCCTTGGAGCCCATTTGGACAGCCAAATATGAGTATATAAAACCAGTCTGGTTTGTGTGCTGTGGTTGATGGCATTCACTGCACTGTGCAGCATGTTGGCTGTGTGCTCACTGGGATGTTTGCACATGGCCTAGGAAAATGGAACCTTCTCTGGCAACGATGCTTCTGAAAATGCATTGCAGCTAGTGAGTTAATTAGTCGATGGGAGCACAGTCCAGACCCATTGTTTCATGGGAAATGTTCACACTGGCAGTGATGTCACACGTGCTGGCCACTGCCTAGATGAAGTGGGAATGTGAAGCAGCAGACAAACTGTCGCAGTTCTCAGAACTTCGCACCAAAAAGCAAGGTGGGGGGAAGGAGGAGATGTTGGAAGAGAAATGAAATATGGTAGAGATGCCAAGTACTGAGCACTCATTCATATCACGCTCTGGTTGAAGTGATAAGACCATAAAATTGCAAACTCTGTGTGCAAATGGAGTATAAACTTCTATCTCATGGAGAAAAGTCCCTCATCCTCGTTTGAAAGCTTTGGGGTGCCAAATCCCTTCCCACCCCTCCGCAGGCCGTGGGCAGAGGAAACGTCCCAGGTGGCTGCAGAAAGGTGCTAAGGAGACAGGCTTGTCTTGGGTAAGAGTTGGCTCTTACATCTTGAATTAAAGACCTTACATCTTGAAATAAAAAGAAATGGAAAACTGATGTCCATGGATGGTGCTGAGTACACTCGATGGAACTACCTGAGAGCTCACTCACCATTGGATAGTTATCATCTATCAAACGATGGTTTGAGGAAGGTATTTTGAAAAAATATAAATAAATTCATCTTAAACTGAGTGACCAGAGCCTGTACTTTTTGAAATAAACCCGGTAATGTCCATTTTCAACACAAAGATTTAAAATCAGCAGCATTATTAAAGTAAAACAGTGATGCCATGTCACAGAAAAAAAAATCTAAATTGAAGATAATAAACATATAATGTAATTAAGTCAAGTTTTTCATTTATTTTATTTTTTCTGACTAAAGATTTTTCTAATTACAACAGCTTTATGTTTATTTGTATCAAGTAAAATTCCTTCTCATGTGGAAGGCACAGTGAGATCTCTGTCTAACAGATGGCCTTCTCATGCTTTTAATTCCTGTTGGGAACCTCTGCTTTGTTGTGCATGAAACAAAGAAGAAACCATAGTGCAGGTCTTGTAGTGCAATTTTTTTCTATGGTGTGTGCACAAAAAATGATATTTTCTCAAGCCATGCTTTTGGGTATTCCACATGATTTTTTTCTAATTGTAGATTTAAATATATTTACTGGGTTTTGCCCAAGTTTCCACTGACAGTAAATCATCATAATCTGTGTAGGATCATCCATCAAATCCTAGTTGGGTTTGTTTCCAAACAATATATATATAAAATATAGAAAATACAGATTTGAGATGTCCCGTTGTATTCTGGGGCTGTTTAAATGTCTTATGTTTGCCCAAGGTTTCTGAACGAGACTCCTCAGATTCAAAAGTAGTTAATTTTGGAGGTGGTGAAAAGGTAGCTCTCTCAGAAAAGAGCAAAAAGTTGAGACCAGAAGATTATTTTTCAAACAGTTGACACAAACTGAGCAATGTCTTTGATGTGATTACCTCCATTTGTGAACTGAATACAAAACCACAAAAATTTATATGAATTTCTATTTGTCACGAGAGAAAAATCAAATATAGTTCCGTCTAGTTCCTTTATATAATAACCTCAAATTTACATTAAAAAAAAAAAAAGTTTGAGTATCTCAATATAACAGATGCATATGGAACAAAGTCCCATCATTTATTCTGACTGAATATTTGATTATTTTTTCTGGACCTTACCAAAAGCTGGCAGGAAAATTAAAATGCCATTTAAAAAATAAAAGCTTCACGTCCCCTTTGAGACACTTGCATTTGTTCATTCCTTCAGTCTAAAAATTCCAGTGTTTGTTTTTGGCATATGAATTAAAGTGAGACTTACGAACAACACACTCTCTACAACAGGACCAATATTTTAGTAAGATGCACCTGTCTCTGCCTTTAGTCTTTGGACCTTTGGTATAGTTTTATCCACCAAATTCAAGGACAAAATTCATATATTAAAATTCATATTATTTAAAATATATATATAATAATGTATCTATCATATATATATATATAAAATAGATACAGGTAAGAACAAAAGAGACAGAAATATGAGGAAGACAATCAGATATCTGCTAGGAGCCAAGCAGAAGATTCTATCACAACTCTGTTTTTTTATGTGTGTGTGTTGAGTTCTTCAGTTGTTAGCACGGACAGTGAATTTCCTAGATAATTAAGTCACTTAAGTCACTTGTGGATGTCTTGCTGCATTCATATTTGTAAAATACATTAAGTTTGAGTAAACTATTTGTAATGCAAGTCCTACAGCTTGGAACAGCAGCTATTCCTTCACACCCAGGAGAATGGAAGTCTTGTCTAATAACTTTTCTTACAGTTTACTGATGGTAAATGAAGTTGTACTTGCTATCATTTGAGCAACAGAAAGGGAAAATTGCCTTGTGTCAAGCATATCTATATTTCCTTGAGTTTTTATCCCATGCTAGGCATAGGCAATGTCCAATGGTTGCCAAAACCATCACAGAAAATTAATGTGCCAAGTACAGCGGATTGGTTTGAGATGGAGAGGAGCCAAAATATGTTTATAAGAAAAACAGGCAAGGAACCCATTTGGTTATGCCCTCTGATTCCAGTGTTACTAGATTTAGTTTTTTTTTAATTTAGCTGCTATTGCCTCTGGGAAAGTATCTTCCATCCGTGAAAAACTAATTTCTGGTGTAATTCATGCACATAATCCTGGTGTTTTCCCACAGCATTTAAGAGATGCTGAGCACTGTGCAGCTCACTGTGTTTTTTACCTGGTGTTCTTCAGCTCCCCAGGGAACAACCTGGCACTCTGCAGTCAGCTGCACTCCTAAGCAGGCTCTGCATCCTAAATAATAGTGGAACTGTATTTATTTATAATGTAAGTGTAAGCTTGAAACAAAAAAAATCAAGACCAGACTTAAATAACTCACTTTTTTTTTTTTTCTGAATGATGACCAAGGCAATGTCATCACAACAGCAGAATGCATTTGAGTTTATTCATTTAAAAATGAATGATATCACTCAGTTAAAAACATTAAATGTAGGTTTAATTTTTAGAATGTATTTTTTCTTTGCCACAGGAGAGTTGTGAAGCTACACAAAAGGCTGGAAGGCTGCTGACAACTTTGCCTGGCCTCTCAATCTACCAACAGGAGGATGCAAACAGGAGGACATTCATGAACAGTGCCATACACTGATGAATTGTATGTACCTGGGACCCTGCCAGACCCGTCCCAAATAAGTATGTGCCACATATGTGGTAAAGAAATAAATTACATTTATCATCCAGCTTGGCTTGACTCATTCATCCATCTCTGCCTGGACCACCTTAAACATTCCAAGCACTGAGCTGCATCAAAGTCTCTTGTCCAAAGCAAAGAGAAAAGAAAGAATAGTGAGAAAACAATTCATTTTCCCCTCCTCCTCAGCTCAATATGTCTTTCCTTAAAAATACTGACACTTGTTGCTGGTCAGTTTTGAGATGGGCAGCAGAAAAGTATTAGCTAAGTATCTGTACAGAAAACTCACAGAGCACCTGAGCTACCTGAAATGTGTTGTGTCCTGATTTTTATTGTATTTTTTTTTAACTTATTTTTCAGTATTCCAAATAATCAGGAAGAATAAACTAGATTTGGCAGGGGCTTGACAGGCCATCTAATTCATCCCCTCTTGCAATATTCTTTATATTGATACCTAGCTTTTTAAATTTATTTTTTTATATTTTTTACTTTTTGCTTTTTAAAACTGTTAATAGTTCTGTCAATCTTCATGGGTTTATAAAAATATTACATGAGCTAGGACAGAAAGTTACAGACCAGTGATGGTTCTGGAAATCTGTGATTATTGATTCTTATCTTCCTGTCCTTGTTTGCAATTGAACATCAAGTCCAGTTTGATGTCAGATACTTTTAATGTTGAGCAAAGACTCCACCCTTGCCTTGCCTTCCCAGTCCATCATTTCACTGCCTTCCTTCTGAATGGTGATGTACAAGTGGTGCAGGGTTTGTAAATACCCTCAATTCCTTCTGCAGTGACCAAGAAGCTCTGGAGAGTAAAGCAGACTTCAGCTCACGAAGGGCAAAATATTTCAATCAAGATGTGTGTGACTGGCCTGGGTTAAATCTTGTGCTGCATTAACACCATCAACCTGCCTGCATTTTGGAGAAAGCCATAACAAAAGAAGCTAACTCGAATGGGAGCAATGTAAAAAATGCATTTTTTTGGTCATTTCTCCATGCCAGCATCTTAGCTCACACCTCGGTGAGACTGGAACATAAAATACGGTGTTTAAAATATAAATAAAATAAAATAAATTAAAATATACAGCACGCTGGAAACGGGAAGAGTTTCATAGCTGAAGATTTCAATGCCTGTTTCTTTTTTTTGCTTCAGTTCTTGACGTTTTAGGAGAGTGCAGACTGTTTAGAAACCTCTTGTGCAGAAGAAAATGGAATGGTACAGCCTTGTGTGTTGAGGATCCGGGCTGAATAGAGAGAGTTTTGATACCCTGAGTGCTGTGACATTCGCTGGGTGTTAGGTGTGGGATTATTTAAGGCATTTTGCACAGGGGAGTGGAGTAGGGACACATTCAACATGAAACAGAGATGCTCTTACTTTGGGCATCACACAACTTCAAAAAGTGCTTTTGTGTAACTCAAACCAAGACATGAAAGGTCAAGGACTTGAAAAAAAAGCATCAGTAGTTCATAAACACCCCTTAAAACAGGTTAGAATAATGCATATAGTGCTAATCTGAAAATGAAATTTAATTATTTGAGTAATTGCTTTGCCCAGTGTTCAAAGGCACATGGCCCAGTCAGGCCTATGGGAGTTTAGGCTAAGTCCCAGTAAAGCCTGAGAAGACAGAGCCCATGATGTTGCTATTAGTACAAAATATCCTTGGGATTTTTTACAAGCTGAAAGCAGGATTTATAAAAAATGGACTCCATGTGTTGTTATTTGTGGTGCTGAAGGCACAGCAGTGGGGCAGAGGGGTTGTTTCTAATAAGGCTCCATCTCCAGCCTGCTCTGGAGAATGCTCAGGCTGCATCCCACTGGGAACTTCCACGTGGACTCAAACCCCTCTGGGAAGACTTCTAGCTTGGCCTGCAGCTAATTAGAGTGCATGTTTTCTTAGCAAATTAAGGGCAGTGATAGCCACTCACCCTCTAATCGCAGTTAAGCCTAATGGAGACTCACCCAAAGCATCTCCCCAGCAAATATTTAGAGGTTTTCCTCCATTTCACATTGACCACTGAGCCTCAGCAGGGGACTGCTAATGCCCACAGTGCTCCTAGACTGCTTACTATGCATCTCACTGATGGCTCGCTCTGCAAAAACAAAGGTGCCAAATTCGGGTTAATGCTCCTGAAAATGAGGAGGCAGGGCTAAGTGTGCTAACCACCAGAGACCAAAACCTCTGCAGTGATATCAGGAGAAATGAGAAGGTTCCTGAGGAATGCCATCAGGCATCAAGAGAGGTTGCCAAATCAGAAAAAAATATTGGAAATATCAGGAAAAAAAAATGGAAATTATTTTTCTCATGTGCAAAGGCAAAATGTAAATAAACTTGTAAAATGAAAAATTGTAAATGAAAATAAACACATTTTGTGGGAGAAGTCTGAGTAACAAACACAACGTTAGGGCCACAGGGTAAGGTGAAGATAAGGGTTCTTGGTGTTGCTTTATCTTCCTCCACTGAGGAGCATCACCTCTCCTTCAGCACTGTGAAATTCACCTTATCTAACTCCAGGTGCCCACATTTCAGGCCTGGGGGCCAACCTGGACTAGACATGCTTGCTTCTTACAGGCTGAAGGACAAAAAAAGGATTTCAGAGGATGATTTATCCAGATTGTTTCAAGTACCTGCCCTAGGATGAGATTTCCCACACCCTGGATATGATTGTTCCTCTCAATTGACTATAAAATCTGGAGAACTCTCTCAGTTGCAATCTCTCACTTGCTATTAATTTCTCATTTATTATCAGGCTTCCTTATGAAATCTCTTATGTGAATACTGAGGGTGCAGAGAAAACATCATTAGAACACAGCTGTAGAGCTAAATATTCAGCTGTAGGAACAAGCTTGACTGGAGTTGCTGTGGCCATTTGTGTTTACACCAGTAAGAACCAGTGTCAGGATGATGTACAGCACAACTCCGAGCCTCAGAGATGTGTTTTCCCCGTGAGAAATGTCCCCCTTAATACTTGTGTAAAGTACAAGGCTATTACTCAGAGATCTCTTTTGCATTTAGTAGCTTATTGCCTCACCATGCATTTCAGAAGTCACAAATTCATTGCACTCTAGAACCTAGAACCAACTGGCAAGTAAAAAGCATGAAATCATATTTATTAGCTATGCTGAATTGCCTCTTTATAAAATAAATTTACAGTTTTTCTCAAGACAGATGTTCAACATTACATTACTGAATGGTTCAGCTCTCAGAGAGGATTTGCTGATTTATGTGGTTCAAGGTTGCAGAAATCAGCAAGCAGGAATAAGCATCCCTAGAAGAAAGTAATGGACTAAGGCTGACCTTTGTACCACGTGCTAGAGAAACCAACACTGGTACATTTATATTCAGTTCATCCACACTAAAGTTGGTTAGAATCATGATTTTTTTTGGTGTGTGAAAGAGGAAAGTGGAGGTGACCTCAAAAGAAGATAAAATGATCTGTGACTTCAGAAATCTTCACTGCTGGCTTTCCCTCTTCCTGAGTAAAAGCAGGGATTATCCCTCATGAGCAGCCTGGTGGGTTTTGGTGTTCATTCCAGCCAAGATCACGGCATGTGGAAATACACTGGTAATAAACAGAATCTCTGTTACTTCCAGTGTTTGGGAAATGGATGATGCACAAATCAAAGTCTTTATTCAACATCGAATTGAGATTCTGTCATCTAGTCCCTCTGCCCCTTCCACAATTCCTCATTAAAAAAGATATTGTGAATTAAATCCCTGCTGCTCCACCTCACACTGACCTCCATATTTTCAGTGCTTCAGCCAGCTAATTACCTCACAGGTAATTTCCTTGTCCAGACCCGAATCTGGATGAAGCAGAGTTCAGATACTATAATGACACCCTCACTATTTGGACCTGCCATAATCTAACTATGAAGCTTGTCACAGATAAGAATTAAGATACCTCTGTATAATTATTCCTTAATATTTCTGAGTAGGATTTGTCCATAAAGTGAAGCAAAGAGCTGGCAGCAGCCCCAAACAGTGAAGGACTGTTTAAAATTAATTAAAAAACAAAGAATTAAAGAAAATAAAGGATTAAAAAAAGCTACAACTCTATCTCTTTATGAATACAGATCAAATTAAAAGATTAATTCAGAATGTACATGCTTAATCTTAATGAGAAAATGAATATATCTCAGTGCTCCCCAGTGAAGAAAGCCAGTACTATTTCCCAGCCAGGTAAAACAAATATTTTCTGAGTCTCATATTGTTGTGGTTCTGATCTCCACTGCAACTAGTTGATTTCATCCCACCCGACTGTCCTTCACTAGTTCTCTTTTGGAGTCTTTATGTCATGAAATATATTTTGTTTGGTCCAGCATTATCAAGAAGTTATTAGAAATCGTGTTATTTTAATTAAACAAGAATTAAATTGCATTGACAAACTGTCCCCCTGTTCATATGCTTTCCAGATCATGTGCCATATGAAAGAATATGAAATGTAAATGAAAAAAAAAATGAAGAAAAAGATAATTTAAAGTAAAAACTACCCATCCTGCCATGCCTATTTGTTCATTGCTCAGCCCACAGGGATGCAGCTGTGATGACAAATAAATAGTGATGGAAGAGTGTCAGGATTAATATGATAGCTCGTGTGATGCCTGAGATGAACATTTGACCTTCAAATGATGTTGAGCACTGTGGTGCCAAGGCAAAGAAAATCACACGAAAAATATTCGTAAGTAATGGGTCAAAAATGTAAGGTGCAAGGAAATGCCTTTTAAATTAATAAATTAGCCCAAAATGGAGGAGGAGGAGGAGAATGTTACTTTGGTTAAAAGAAAGATTTTCCAGATATTTTTGAATAAGCCTAAACCAATCCACCCCAAAACCTGAAACCCCTGCCACCCCAAAAAATGGACAGTTTTCAAGCAAAAAATGATATTTTGAATTAGAAACCATTTACAACATGTCTTAAGAACGTTTTGGAATTCCAGAAAGAAACATTTGGAAAAAAAAAAAAGCGATTTTTACCACTTTCAAGTATTAGTCACCACAATTATGTCCCCAGACGCAGAACTTTCAGAGACAGAATTCCTTTTTGATTGAAAACCCAAGGTCTGCTGTTGAGTCTGTACTGTATCTAGAGAGCTCATCACTGCAGATTTGATGTTGTAACACTGCAATGTGCTTTCTGTCTCCATTCATTCGGTAGAAAGGGGGAGTCTGAGCCAAAAAAATGAATATATTTTAAACTGTTACATAGATAACATAGAGCAATGGTCTGGTTTGATTTTGCATTTCACCCTGCTGTTGTTAGGAGTGGTTTAACTAGTTTATTGATAGCAGACTATTAGCTGTTTGGGCTGAAGATAGCTTTGTATAGCTTAGGAACTTGGCAACGCAGCTACTACGTCTGATTTACAGTATCTGCAGAGGATGTCATTATGCTAATTGACTTAATAATAGATCAGACAGTGCACTGACTACTTTGAAAATCCATTTTTGAGGATTTCTTTATGCATTAAAGTATAATAAAAAGTATTAAAAAATGGATTTTCAATGATAGTCATATTTAAAATGTTGAATATTTTCTTCCCATTGTCACTGCTATACTTTCAGAAAAGTAATTTCTCAGCATAAACACCATCTGTGTATAAAGTCACTATTTAGATATTTACAAATCTGATGAAAGCTGGAGGAGTTGTAGTGTTTAGAAAGGTGGGAGAGGTGTTCAGCCAAACAAGAACCCGTGGCTGCACACAGCATGTCATGGTGGTGGAGAAGGGATGCTCTGGAGCTATCGAGACAGCTCTGTAGGCATCCTAACCTGCAGGGAGGGGGGATTGTGTCTCCTCCTGAAGAGATGTGACCTAAACCATCTGCCTGCAGAGGTGCTGGGATCAGTCTGTCCGTGGGTGTGCTGGGCTGAGGGGTCAGGCTCTCAGCTGCTGGAATGCAGGGCAGGAAAATAGAATTTATGGAAATCCCTCTGCAGCTTTTCCCTACGTCTTTCCCAGATCCCACACTGATTATTCCACCCTTTGACGCCCCTCCTCTCCCTGCAAAGGCACCACAAAAGGTGACACTGCAGTTCTTTGTAACCTGCTGCCTGGAGAAGGCTTTTCCTGGTGCAAAGTGTAGCTCTGGAAATGAAACCTGGTCTGTTCTGATTGCAGACTGCAGCCAGTCGGGTTAGTCCCCCTGTCTGGGAGTAGATGAGCTGTAACTACAGGCAAGTTACAGCTCTTCTCCTTCTATGTGTGATACGTGGGTTGTACATTTCCTTTTTTATGAGCAGTTTACATGCATATTGAGAACATTGCCCTAACTCATCCGAGTATTTTAAGCACATGTTTAAACTTAAGCCAGAGTGAAGCCAATTCTCAAGCACTCTGCTGAATCGAGACCAACATCTTTAAACACAGTATTGTGGTTGTTTCTTCTTTTGGATCCAAGTTGGCATGCAGAGGGTTGCAGAAGGCCAAATTTCAACTATACTGTTATATTTCTCCTTTTAGAGCAAATATTTTTTTTTTCCTGAGGTCAAAATGCAGAAATGAATTAACTAAGACTGTATTTCCAGACAAAATTAATTTGAAATTGAAGGTATTTGGCTAGATATGAAAATCTGGGCAGTTAGATAGGAGAATAAAATCTGGAGGAATTTGTATTCTGATTTTCCTTCTGCCATTCCCCTAGAACCAATAAACACAAGGCTTGTCTGCAAGTGGAAGTATTTGGGGAGCGTGTCAAGAATATTGCAGTTTTATTTCTTGCGTGGACACCCTTATTTATGTTCCTAGGTGAGTTTAACTGACTCCATATCCAGAGGAAGAATGAATCTGCTCCTAGACATCACGGATTTGCTGCTATGGAATAGCCATTATAGGCTACTCTGCATAAAAGCCAGTCTTAGGCTTTCTATATTGGAATAAAGATGGTTTTGTTTCCTGTTTCCTCTGCTGATTGAGCTCTCTGTGCTGAGTTGTGGGATGTTATCTATGCGAATCTACAACAATGAAATGTTCAAGACTTCAGGAAAGTTTGAGACTAGGAAATCTGTGTGTCTTTTATCCTCTGAATATGATTAATGATGCTTTGTGTTTTGCAAGACATTATTAAAAACAGAAGCCTATGACTTCATTGTCTCTGACAATGACTTTGAACATGGGGTCAGTTATTCCACTTTTACATTTCTTTGCAAGATTAAAAGAAAGTAAAAACAATTGCACGGGGAGGGGGGGATCTTGGCCCAGATGTAACCAAGCAGGACACACACACGTTTTCAATATGCTCCTTCCAATGAGAGTGCACCTCATCCATACCATTCTGCTGGTAAGCAAACACGAGTGACAGGCACATCTAGCCATCAGGAAAACATACTGCCTTCAGGATTATCTCAAGCACCACATGCTGGAATTGTTGAAAATGTTAAGGAAAGAGTTCAGAGTTTGATTGGGGAAATTACAAGCAACAGATGCAGTTCCTTATTTGCATTCCTGAGCGTGCAGTGATTGACAAGGAAGCTGTCACTGTGCAGAACTGAAAGAGAATGGGCAACAGCAAGGATTGCTATGACAATATTAGCCAGCTAGTAAATAGCAGTACTATTTATCTGCACATAAAACACATTACTTTCACAAGTTGAATGTGATATGCATCTATAGAGTGTATATGGGGTATTGTTTAAGTGCTGGAAAAGCTAGATCTTCCTTTTAGATTCTAAACAGGAAATTATTTGCTCTTTTTGAGCTATTCCCTTCATCTGCGACGCATTATTTTATTGAATTTCCACAATGTAAGTGTTATTTCTCTTCACTGATATCTTCACCTTTGGTGAATGTCAACAACATTCCCATTGTGCTAAAAGCCCAAAGGGGGAACTGAGCCCTCGGAGAAACTGATGGGAAAAGTCAGAGCGATTTCAGCAGCGTCGAGGGTTTGCTGTGCGAGGCTGGGAATGTGTTTGCAATAAAATCACCATCACTTTGCCCATTGACAGAGGAATGAGAATTATCCAACGCTGGCTGTGTTCTGCCTTCAGAGTGGTCATGCACTAGAAATACATGGCACTTTCTCAGCCAAAGTTTCCACTGTCTGTAGCTCACTCAGTTGTGAAAATTGATCTGTCATAACTGGTAAGAGCTCACATCAGACTATTGCACGGGGAAAAAATTTATCTTGTGTGTTATCAACCCTTATGAGTTTTTCCTTTCTGACATTTTAGTGTTCTAGTGGCCTTAAATTACACTGCAAACAGGCAACACTGTAAAATAAAGTTTATTCAGTGTATGGGCGAGGAAGTGGTGGAAGAGTCAGTTCATATTGCATTTCAGGCTTTTCTTTTTTTTTGGGTTTTCTCTGCCTTAACCTGCCTGATACGTCACACATCTGAAATGTCTCAGCTAATTGGATATACCTTTTCATATTCTACCTGTCTAGTGACTTTAAAGAGGGATTTTATCTCCCTCCATTGGTGGCTCAAGAATGGTCATTAAGCAGTTTGTGCTAACTCTGTGTCTAAATGAGATTGAGACTCAACTCTAAGTCTTTAATCTAAATGGTGCAGAATAGCAGGACCTTGTTTTGGTTCTCTGCAGTCAANATATAAAAATTTCATATATATATTTCATATATATATAAAATATATTTCATATATATAATATATTTCATATATGTATAATATATTTCATATATATATATTTCAGACAGATATATATATTCTTAAATAGATGTAATTGTTTGCACAAAGAACAAGCACAGGGAGGTCTTATGTTTACCAGATAAGGATTAAAAAAACCCAAATAAATTAAAATGGCAGCTCCTTAACTCTTGCTTTTTTTTTTTTCTTATGTAAAGAATGAGTTTTCTATTCTAAACAATGATTTTATGACCTAGTTCAGAAACATGGGGCTGCCTATGTGAGTCAGAATCACTTTCCTGGAAGCCTAACAGAACGATGTCATTGTTCTCCACTGATGGATTCTGCACTTACTTCACAGTGGTATAAATCTGAAGAAGCCCATTCCTCCAGGCAGCCATGGAGNTTGCATTTCAGGCTTTTCTTTTTTTTTGGGTTTTCTCTGCCTTAACCTGCCTGATACGTCACACATCTGAAATGTCTCAGCTAATTGGATATACCTTTTCATATTCTACCTGTCTAGTGACTTTAAAGAGGGATTTTATCTCCCTCCATTGGTGGCTCAAGAATGGTCATTAAGCAGTTTGTGCTAACTCTGTGTCTAAATGAGATTGAGACTCAACTCTAAGTCTTTAATCTAAATGGTGCAGAATAGCAGGACCTTGTTTTGGTTCTCTGCAGTCAAATAAACTGATCTAATAAGATCTTATTAGAGTGGTTTTGTCTCCCTGGTGCTGGCACAATAGATGTCAGACTCCCACCCCTGTCCAGAAGCCAGGAATTGTTGTCAGATTTGTTGAGTATGCATCAACTTGGAATGATTTGTCCAATATCTGATAAGAATCCCATAAATGATCTGGCAAGGTCTCTGCTGCAGCCTCTGGGTGCAAGGTTACACTCTTTACCAAAAAAAGCAGCTCATTGAAAAATCAGGATTAGTTTCTGCAACATGAATGTTAATTTTTTCCACTTAGGAGTCCCCATCAGGCTCTGGACATCCTGCTTCAGGCTCAGACTACTGGATAGAAGGGAGCTTTAGGTAGCTCCTGGTATATTTTTCAACCTTTCTGACTATACAGAACTGTCTGAGAAAAAATGAACAAGAATCTTTTCATATATATNAATGAGTTTTCTATTCTAAACAATGATTTTATGACCTAGTTCAGAAACATGGGGCTGCCTATGTGAGTCAGAATCACTTTCCTGGAAGCCTAACAGAACGATGTCATTGTTCTCCACTGATGGATTCTGCACTTACTTCACAGTGGTATAAATCTGAAGAAGCCCATTCCTCCAGGCAGCCATGGAGTTTAACCAAGAGCAGGCTCCTGTCCATTCTCCCTGCTTGCTCCTCATAATCAGTTTCAGAGAATTACTGTTCTAATGTTACATCCACTTCACTGGTTCCCGGGCCACAACCTGACCTTAAATTTGTATGAAAAATTAAGTGGAAGGCAGACGATTGAGCTGTGGTTTCTTTCAGTTTCATATCATTGCCCTTGCATCTGGCTGGGGGGAAAGGAAAGGGAAAAAAAAAAAGCAGCTGCCTGATACCATAATGTCACTTTTAAGTTTTACACAGAAAAAGCACTAAGCAGGGCTTACTCAGAGTCATTTTTCAGCCAATTCTTCTTCCTGGAAATGTGATGATGTGAAGACAGACAGAACTGAGGGAAGAAACAGTCCAAAAACCATCTCCCTCACTCTATTATTATGAATCACCCCTGTTATAGAAGTAAAACTACACATACCCAGCATGCTTCAAAGAAGGAAAATGATGTGACAAAGCCATGAAGTTAAATTAAACAGATCTGATCTACACAACCAATTTCATGTCTGCATATTTTTCCTTTTAATTAGAAAGCAGCTCGAGACTGTTCTTACAGTACTTGATAGCTAATTAATATAGTAAATCTGAATGTACTTAAGTAGCACTTCTGCCCAAAAAATCTATGTCTTAGGTCTGATTGATCAAGATAGTTGAATTAGGGATTTTGTTTTGTAGGAAAAAAGTGAAGCTAGCTTCTAAATAAACAATTTGAATTAGAGGGTGTTCAGTGTTTCAAATATGCACCTTAACACCATTACACCCCTAATATCTATGATTCTATGATTCCTTTAGGATTTTAAAACATCTTCATTTCAGTA